>JACXGI010000559.1:0-27800 GCA_016801175.1 Esox masquinongy
CTGAGGTCAGTTTTATAAGATAGCGCTGTGTTGTTAAATGTGCTTTGTTTATTTAGCATTGAGTTTTTTGTTTTATATGGCAGCACCATAGAAATACTTTGCCTGCTAGCATAGTGCTCATTATAACGTGTGTTTTTATTGGACCCACTGTAGCGGTGCATTCCCAATTGCTTTATTAAGTAGATGTTTAGCATGTGTTATGAGCATTTTCCATAACAATAGAGATTACCAATTAAAATAATTAAGATGTTTAGAATGTTGTCTTAGTAATGAAATGTCCTTTAAATAATTTGTAATACTTACAAATCAAATCAAACAATGTAAAACTAAATAACGAGGTGGCTTATTTGAAATACCCATAGTCCAGACTTTTCACATATGGTCAAAAATCTTTATCTCACATTATAAAGTGATGTAAGTAAAGTCATACAACTTCAAATCAGAGATGAATCATTCATTTTATCTTGATTTTTGCTAGAAAAAATAGGTCAGTATATCTTAGAAATGTCCTAACTTAGATTTCGGTAGGCTTAATAGGTACACTTACAAGAGATATTAAAGTGTCATAAAAATGGAAACAATAGGCCTATAGCAAATGCAGCAAGTGATAATTTTTCACATCCAAATAGCCCTTTTGGGAGTGCTCAAGGTATATTCTTTTCAACAATATGTTGAATCAATGACTCATTGCATTCTGTCACAAGACCACAAACAACAAAGGAAGCTAAGAAGTCCTTAGTTTTGCGGTTGTAAATCTTTTAGTAAAAAAGATTAAGATGAAACAAAATTGAAATAGAACAGTAAAACAAAAGAACAATGTTACAAAGGAAAGGGATCCAAACAATGACCGACAAGATAGAAGAGGGAAGGAGGAACTTAAATAGTGACAGTGATCAGAAATACACTAAATGAAGGAGAAGGGTGTTGGATCTTGCCACAATGTGACATTGGATACAAATCTGGGTAAAAAGGGTGTGAATTTGAAGGAAAACGAAGACTAAAGGGCATATTACAGAACTTAGAGATAAATTAAAACATGCATAGATTAGGAAAAGTGTACAAAATGAAGTGTACTCATTTTTTCGAGTTCCCAATGAGCACAACTGTATCAATAATCATTAAGTGGAATCAGCATCACATCAACCAGACACTGCCTGAAGAAGGCTGTCCCTCAAAACTTATCGCTCAAAATAGACTTGCGAGGAGCCGCAGAGAAAACAATACTTTAAAGTATCTACAGAGTATATATAATCTATGATCAATGATTTATGTTGGGTTAGTGGTGGGATTTTCCAAACTTGAGCTTCAGAGTGTGAGTTTTGTAAAGTTTCATTGTGTGAATGTATGTATGTATAATGTCTAGAAAATCAAGACTTTTACAACTATTTCCATTTTCTTTAAGTAACAAAACTGTGTTTGGTACATTCTATTTTATACATTCTAAAAAGTTTGGTACATTCTATTTTAAAAAATCTATAAAATGTATCTGTTCGCTTCCTAGTGTACTTCAGTTGTTTGTTCTTGTGCATGATCTGTCAACACTCTTACGTGTCCTGTGCCATTTGCTAATTCAGGGTATGTACTGTACTGTAGCAGTGTGTATTAATATTGTATCTTCCACTGTCTGTCTGCCCCATACTGGGCTAGAATAAACACTTCTTTTAACACACTGATAACAGTCACCCACAAAACTCCATTAACATTCCAAACAAAAGCTGTGGTACTTGCAAAGCAAGGGAAACAACTACTTCCAGGTCTCAGAGCAATTGCCTTCACCAAATCAAATGCTGCTTGTGTGCAACACTAATTGCCTAGCCATTTCAAACCAGTTACTTTCACCTCACTCCAGTGATCCTGGTCCCAGCAACGATATGACATTATTGCTTCCTCCAGTGTCCGACTGCCACATACTTTCAAACCAGTGATCTTCTTTATACATCAAAAAGTCATCAAAGCATTGTTACCATCAGCCCACATAAGCTGCTGGCAAACAACTACTTCAAGGTCTCAGAGCAAGTGATGTCACCAATTGAAATGCTTCCAGCACACATCACTAAATGCGTAGCCATCTCATACAGTTTCTTGCAAAAACTAACTTTGCAGAATTTGAACAAGCTTTAAAGACAGTATGGGACTTACTTTCCCCTGAAAACAATAAAACTATATTACTGCCATGAGAGACTGTGATAAACACGAAATACAAAGTTAGTATTCCATTGAACCTGTCAGCACAGAAGGAAAACAGTGTTCTTTATGTTGTTCCATTATTCATGAAGAAAAAAGTTACATTTATTACTTTTTTGTTCAAAAATGAATTTACATTGCTCAGAGACGCAGCAGCTGTCTACTAATTGTGTTACAGGGCCTGAGGATATCTACCCTCTGTTGGAAATCTATAATTTCACCCATAATGCTTACGGTTGTTTGTGTTTTAATGGATGGCCTATTGTCAGATAAATCTGCCTTTGTCTGTCAAATTAAATGAAGCCGTCATCCAGTAGTTTGATGTAACAATCAGTCAATAATCACCTCAAGTCTTTTAGTAATCTGGATGCAGTTACAAGCTGGATTTTTATTTATTTACACAAAATAATGTCAGTGATTAGAACCTGCAACCTTCCATTTACTGGCTCAATGCTCTTACCTATTAGACTACCCTGTCTATATGGAATAATATTGCCATTTGGGATGCACTGTGTATCTCCACTATCAGCATTGCTTCTTATCTGAGGGTCATCTACTGTAGTAAGGTTGGAAACATAGGGGATGTGCTTTTCTTTGCCACCTCTAAACAGTTTTCTGAAGGTCTCCAATTCCTGCTCCCTTGCTTTATTAAATGCCAGGCCTCAAGGCCTGCTCTATATTCATGACATAAATGCTGCTCATACCTAATATTTGTGAATAGTTCCCATCTTTTTCTAGTAAACAGTGCTTGCCTGCCTGTCCTTGCACCAGTGGAGCTACGGTAGCACCTTTATTGATCTCCTTGCAATAAAGGAGTGCAGAACTACCTTCTGAAATTAGATTTTTATACTTTGGGAATATGCTGGGTAAAATTGCATTACCTTTGAACATTCATAAAAATTTTTTCTTAAACAAAGTTAGAAATTAAATCCCGGTCCTGAGGGTGTTGATGTTTTGCCAGTTACTCTCACCCGGTGTTGATATTATCTACAGAATCTTTAGGAACTGAGAAGGAATTTAGCCTATGGCAAATTGCTGCATTTATATGCATCTCCCTTGCTTGTATCCCACCAACTGAATATCTTGATTCATTGTAAATGTACTATTAGGGTTTAAATTTTAAACATTACAATCCTTTACTAGTGTAAACAATTACATGATTTGTCATAAAAAGCTCAAGTGTAATAATGTATAGACGGTAGCCTGTACAGAGCTGATTTGGACTAGATTTGCATCAGCAATGCACCCAAGACCAGCAGTGAACATTCATCTTATGAAAAGGCCATTCATCCAAAGTATCTCATCTGTAGTGATGTGGAGCAGACCTTCCATCATTGTGAGAGCATGCATTTATACTGTACATATTCAAAGTAAAAGCCAGATGACAAGAAGGCATTGTGCCTTACGTTTCTGTGTGAATCTTACACAGAGAGTAAAATCAGGTCTGGAATTATGTTGTATGCTCGAGGTGACTGATTTTAGAGATGTGAGACTAATGTTTACCAGTTTTATTTACTTGATCTGACTGAACGTATTCAGAGTTTGTTGGCAAACATCTGTGTGGTTTCTGTATAGTTGATCTGATGAATACTACCATACTTACATAATTATGAAAAGCAACAACCAGTATACTGGCAGGTTGAATATTTTTGCCATGGGACCTTGACCAACCCCCTTCTGATCTTGGGATATGAATCTGGCAGTGGTAAACAGCTGAGCTTGTAGCCATCTAATGTCACCTAACACCGAGCTCTATAGGGCAATAGATGCTCTTCCTAGGGGAACATTACTGATAACCAAGTTTTGAATCATTTAATTCCATTAGATTTATATTTTCTGTCTCACATGGCGTGTGCCCCAAATGGCACCCTGTTCAATTAACACTGCACTACATTTGACCAGCGGCCAAAAGTAGTGCGCTAAGTTCGGGTCAGAAGTAGTGCAATATGAAGGGAATAGGACGCGATTTGGCAAAATCTCCTTCTTGGCTTTCCTTACTATGAGAGATAATCAAAGGTGTTCATGCAGTGGAATGGTGGTAGATTTGTCAAGTTAATAAAAGGAGCTCAGGGGAATACTAGCTATATTCCAGGCATCATTGGAGTGCATTTAAATAAGTATGAGTCAACGGTAGTAATAGTCAAGAAAGTAGGAAAATATGAGCATGTGCGGTGTATATCAAATGCTTGTGTCCTTCATGCTGAATGGTATTGCAGGCATGATCCTACCAATGGTATTTTCACGAAACACACACACACACACACACACACACACACACACACACACACAAGTCTTCAATTGACCTACAGTATGTTATTATCATCTATATATAGCAGCGCTCTTCTCTGAATCTCAGTTCTTGCCCATATTTTATTTTAGGGGTATTTGCACAATAATTCACTGTACCTAATGGCAGGTATATTCATTTATAAGAGGGTATTGGGGAACATACCATATTGTTACTATATGCATTGTCTAAATGTCCTTCAAAAGTCACTGTCCATGGGACTGAATGGGAAGGTGCGAATAAGGTTAAATGGCAACTAGACTGAGCTTCTTAATGCTCAAACATTCATGAACGAAGGCACTGAATGATCATGTCAAGCACCAACGTTATACTGGCATTAAATCTCCATTATGTGTGCAGTGAAACTATGCTGTATGCCAAAGAAAACTACTTCACTAGAACAATTTCATGGTGACCAGAAAGGCTTGATACTGTCCACCCTTGCTGTCTTGCCAGGTGGGCTCTCATCGCCACTGGGATGCCCTCCCTCCAATCCCATTTGGGGGCGGAGTCACTGGCTTGTTGTTGTCTCTCTGTTGCGCACTTGTGCAATTGGGCTGTACTCTGCTGGCAATACACGGCCCTCTTTCAGGGTGGTTGCGGTTGGTGGGTGTCCCTTTGGTTGATGCTTGGCAATGTGGGTGGATTGATTTCCTGCCGGTTGGGCCCTGTCCGGGGCCTCCCCCGGATAGGGCCACAGTGTCACTGGACCCCCCTGTCTCAGCCCCAAGGTCTTACGCTGCTATACTATTGTGCTGGGGGAGTAGGGTCAGTTCTCCTTCTCCATGCATTCCTTAGATCTATAAATCCCTGTAGATCACAGGAATGCATTTTCTAAATTTTCCCTGTCTCCTGCCGTTTTAACCTAGGAGGACATGAGGTCTTGGCCCACACCTGAGGAGTACCAGGCTTGAAAGACCCTTACTGTCCCTGTCCAAAGCCCTCCTGGTCGTGTTGCAGATCAAGACGATACCTGACAATTTCAGCTGCCACTGTGCTGACACCTCCCCCGTGTTGTCCTGTCCTTGTCCATCTGGTCATGCTTCCGACCTGGATTAAGTTTAAATAGACTCTGGACTCAGCCCACATGCATTTATTAATTATTACAATTTGTACTCTTAATATGTTCACCCGGCACAGCCAGAAGAGGCCACCCCTCTGAGCCTGGGTCCTCTCTAGGTTTCTTCCTAAATTTCACCTCTTGGGGAGTTTTTCCTAGCCACTGATATTCAACACTACTGTTGTTTGCTCCTTGGGGTTTAAGGCTGGGTGTTTTGTAAAAGCACTTTGTGACAACTGCTGATGTAAAAAGGGCTTTATAAATAAATTTGATTGAATTTGATAGTGAAACCTTGAACTTGTGTTTGAAACACCAGTTGTTGCTCTCTCCATCTGGATAGAGAGGCAGCAGAACCCCCCCTACTCCTCCTCTGTGGGGTGGGCTGCAGATATTAAACCACAGTTGATTTGATTAACCCCCGCCACACCAACAGCCAGGTGCGTTGAACCGCAGGACCATCATTCCTGACAATACTGGTTCCATGCACTCAACAGCTGGTCAATTGACAGCACTTCACTGTACAGCTTCCCTGGCATTAGAAATACTGAGCTACCATGTTGAGCTGAATCAAATCATCAGTTACATGATTTCCTCTAACTGCATGGTTTAAAGCTCTACATATATTCCAGTCCATAAAAAAGGGGGGAGGAAGTAGAACGGTTTGAATTGAAAACGTTTGTGTTTGCGTTGGGGAGAAAAGGTGATCTTTCTGAACCCCACGATATTATTGATAACAGTTCTACTGAATACTACAACTGTATTGTGTGATACGCCAGCAAACCTAAAGATTCCAGGAGGAACAGAAATCAAAGATATTTATTTCCCCCCCATTCAGCCTAGGAGCCCTGGTCAAATATAATGTATCATATAGGGAATAAGGGACAGTCCCTGTCCCTAACAAAAGGGACAAAAGGGAACGTATTCTCAATCACTGACCTTTAGTGAAGGTAGGGATATATTATCATTCCATTCAAATGAACCTGTAATGGCGAGAGCGATGCATACATGATGGGTGAGAAAATGAGTATAACCTTATCACTACAGACACCTACAGCATGATGGTAGACTTATCAGACATGTCTTGCTCTCTCATTTATACTTATATATATATATATTTATATTATTCTGGTGTCCAAATATCCCTAGGACTATGAGGAGGACACTCCTGTAAGAATATCTGTTGTTAAATGAGAATTTCAAATCTGGATTTTGTTCATGAAAATGGAACGTTATAAAAGAGTACAGACACATTTCTGGGTTAAATTTTACTTGGTTCTGAGAAATGTACCTCAACAGTGAAATATGACACCATTTACAAAAAAAGAAAAACAGAATGCAATGATATTTAAATCCTATATTCAATAGAAAATAGTACAAAGACCATATATCAAATGTTGAAACTGATAAATGTTATTGGTTCTTGAAAAATATATGCCCAGTTTGAATTTGATGCCAGCAACATGTTTCAAAAAAGCTGGGACAGAGGCAACAAAAGATTGGAAAAAAGTTGTGTAATGCAAAAAAAACCTGGTGGAACATCTCACAACTATTTAGGTAAATTGGCAACACGTCAGTAACATGATTGGGTATAACAAGAAACCAGGCAAGCCTAGTTCAGCCGGCCTGCAATAAAAAGTGTTGATCGTTGTTGCCCTCCCGAGATTCGAACCCCGGTCACCTATACATTTGCTGGGTGTCGGTATAGCCTCTTGACATTGTATAATTTTGTTACGCATTAACATCACGCCTAGTTTGAATATTTCTTTAGACACCATTAACCATTGTGTTAAACTGAGTAACATTTCTTATTATTTTTACCTCCACCACAAACAGCATCTATGAACTGTATGGCTTTTGTCACTGGCCGTTTTAACAGCTTATTAGCCATTCGTGAATGACATTGATACAGTAACTACTGTATCAATATAGGTGACAATAACAGACTTTTCCGTAAAGTGAAAAGACGAGAGAATTGTGTATTCGGCAGAGTTTTTGTCTAACCTGAACAAATCCTAAGACATAAATCGAAAATCCACCAGAAATAGTCACAGTATAACAGTAAACAGTTTGATTTTAGGCTTCCTATAACGTAGCTACCGAAGGTTGTAGCCAGCAAAGTTTTTGCCTATCCTGAACAAATCCTCTTTTGTCACTGGCCGTTTTAACAGTTAATTAGCCATTTGTGAATGACATTGATACAGTATCTATCAATATAGGTGACGATAACTGACTTTTTCGTCAAGTGAAAAGACAAGAGAATCCTGTAGCCAGCAAAGTTTTTGGCTATCCTGAACAAATCCTAATATCCACCAGAACTGTTTCATTTTAGGTTTCCTATTACGTATCTACTGAAGGTTGTAGCTAGCGAAGCTTTTGCCTGTCCTGAACAAACAATGTGTTTTCATTGTGAAGGGAGTCAAATGTGGGACCTGTTGTCCGGTAGTCCGCGTCTCTAACCACTACGCAATTTAACAAGGGGTAATCAGTGAGTAAGAGATATTCGCTCTTCTAGGCCAGCTCCGCTTACGCTGTCTGGCAAAAAGAGCATCCCAGAGAGGATGAATCTTTCAGAAGTTAAGATGTGGAGGGGTTCACCACTCTGTGAAAGACTGCGCTGGCAAATAGTGCAACAATTTAAGAATGTTCCTCAACATAAATTTGCAAAGAGTTTGGGGATCTCATCATCTACAGTACATAATATCATTTAAAGATTCAGAGAATCCGGAGAAATCTCAGTACGTAAGGGACATGGCCGAAAACCAATGCTCTTTGGGCCCTCATGCGGCACTGCATTAAAAATGCGGCACTGCATTAAAAACAGACAGTACCCATTGTCTGTGAACACAGTATGTTGCTGCATCCACAAATGCAAGTTACAACTCTACCATGCAAAAAAGAAAGCATGTAAAAACAAGATCCAGGAACGCTGCCACCTTCTCTGGGCCCAAGCTCATTTAAAATGTACTAAGGCGAAGTGGAAAACTGTCCTGTGGTCTGACAAATCAAAATTTGAAATTATTTTTGGGAATCATGGTCGCATCACCCTCTGGACTAAAGAGAGTGACCTTCCGGCTTGTTATCAGCGCACAGTTATTGCACATGGCATGGGTGACTTGCACATCTGTGAAGGCACCATTAATTCTGAATATATACAGGTTTTTATAGAGCCAAATTGAGCTCAAATGTATTGACTGTAAGAAAAGAAAAACGTAACTGAAATATTTCATAGTATGAAAAAACTAAATTCAATCATATGGAAAAAAAATTGATTCAAGCGAGGAAAAAGTGTATGCTAAAATCATTAAATGGATTTTCGCGTCCGATTTTAAAATGTTTTCTTTCAAACACGTTTTTTCCACATTTACTTCTTCTTACGATTACAATTTCTTCCCATCTTCGTTCGAATCATGTTTTCTCAAAACCAAGTTTTGAGTTTCTATTGGCGTGGAGGTGGGGCTTTATCTGGGCATTGAATTCTCGCACCCGATTAGCCATGAATCACACCATTATGAAGTGAAAATCATAGCCTTTCCATGCACTGCTTTCCCAATGCAATCTGACGAGAGAAGTTTAAGAATTGTATAAACTAGGCTAAATGTGTACATTTAAACAGAATAATAAACTGTTATCCACAGGTTGCATCAACATCACTGTTGCCATGGTCACAGACACAGATATTGATGAAAGTTTAACGTGTTCTGGAGGTACTATGTACCCCAACATAATCTCCCCCAGATTAAGGGTGACCAGGGTGACAGGAGCATATAAAACACGGCAAACTCACAGCACGTCAGGCCTATCAGTGCACAGTCTAATGTGTGTGCTATGGTTTATTTAACTAATTAATAACTATCGATGTTCATTTAATATACAGTTGTTCTTAATGTAAAAAATGGGCAGTTATTGGGGTGGCAAAAAAAAAAACAACTAAATTCAAATGTGGTAAATTTTATACTTAACTCATTAACTGGATTTTTTTGCTGTGATGTTTCCAAACCATTAGACTTAGAACAAATGGTAATTAGCCCCAGTCTAACTTCAGTCACTTGAACACCTTAACTTTCATCAATATCTGGTCATGGTCTGTGACCATGGCAACAGTGACGTCGATGCAACCTGGGAATAACAGTTTATTATTCTGTTTAAATGTACACATTTAGCCTAGTTTATACAATTCTTAAAATTCACTCCACAGGTTGCATTGGGAATGCAGTGCATGGAAAGGCTATGATTTTCACTTTATAATGGTGTGCTTCATGGCTAATCGGGTGCGAGAATTCAATGCCCAGATAAAGCCCCGCCTCCACACCAATAGAGGCTCAAAACTTGGTTTTGAGAAAACATGACTCGAACGAAGGTGGGAAGAAATTGTAATAGTAAGAAGAAGCGAACGTGGAAAAAACGTGTTTGAACGAAGACATTTTAAGATCCAACGCAAAAATCCATTTAATGATTTTAGCATACACTTTTTCCACGCTTGAATCTATTTTTTTTCATACGATTGAATTTAGTTTTTTCATACTATGAAATATTTCAGTTATGTTTGTATTTTCTTACAGTCAATACATTTGAGCTCAATTTGGCTCCATAGGTTTTGGAGCAACATGTGCTGCAATCCAGATGATGTCTTTTTCAGGGAAACCCTTGCTTATTTCAACAAGACAATGCCAAACCACATTCTGCACGTATTACAACAGCATGGCTCCATAGTAAAAGAGTCTGGGTGCTAAACTGGCCTGCCTGCAGTCCAGACCTGTCAGCCATTGAAAACATTTGGCGCATTATGAAGCAAAAAATGCAAAAAAGGAGACACCGAACTCTAGAGCAGCTGAAATCCAATGTCAAGCAAGAGTGGGAAAACATTTCACTTTCAAAACTACAGCTATTGGTCACCTCAGTTCCCAAACGCTTACAGAGTATTGTTAAAAAAAAGAGCTGATGCAACACAGTGGTAAACATGCCCCTGTACCAACTTTTTTGAAACGTGTTGCTGGCATCAAATTCAAATTGGGCATGTATTTTTCCAAAAACTATAACATTTCTCAGTTTCAACATTTGATATGTTATCTTTGTAATATTTTCAATAAAATATAGGGATATTGATTTGCACATGTTAGAATTCTGTTTTTATTTGCATTTTATGCAGCATCCCAAATTTTTTGAAAATGGGGTTGTACTTTTTGGTGCCTTTATTCAACTTTTTTTGATGCCTGTGAAAACCAGCAGGAGGCTCATTAAGTGAGTCACTCCTACGGAAGGTAAGTCTACAAACACGTTGGATGTTGAGTAATGCATAATGTCTTTCTAAAGTCACTTGTAAGTAGAATAAAATATATTTCAAAACACTTCTACTTTCATGTGGATCCTACATGGTAAAGGAAAAAACCCAGCCAAGATCATTGATCTGGAACTTTAAAAAGCCAGCTAATTAAAGTAGTCATGTTAAATGTTTAATGCATGACCTTTCTGTTGGCAATATAACGCAAAGGTGAGGGAAGAGTGCAATAATTCTGTTCTGAACAAAGTCGTTCTTCTTAACATCATCTTCCTTGTTGGATATAATGAGAGGTAATGTCATTCATCTTTAATCTTGTTGTTACAATGCTCACACAGAGAAAATTATTTTGATGTAGTACAAGGAAAGTCCAAGGAATTAATGAAAATACCTTACAGTTAAAGGACATTTGTAAGAATCCGATTATAGAAAGTTAATAGTTACGTAATGTAAATTTTTATCAACAATATACAAACACCCCAATATATTAAGCACACTCCCTTGAATTCACATAACACTTTGTAGTGTCATTAGAAGAGCAACAGAAAAACAACCAATGACAAAAATATTCTTGGCCTACCACAATTAGCTTTTTAACACAAAAAAAATTGTGTTAAAAAGCTAATTGTAATTTTGGAGCAATCCACAGGCTTTTAGATCCACTCAGATCTCTACACCACACTGATTATTGGCAACATCTCAATATAATCTAAATAGTTACGGGTTAGTTGTTCATTTATTCGGAGTGATATAGTGACTCCCTAGTACCCTCCACGTTCCTAATTAGCTCTCCATGAAGTAGCTGCTAAATCAAAGGCCATTATGTCATCCACATAATAAGCATACAAACAAATCGGAAAAAAAACATGGCCATTTTATCCTGCACCTTCACTGACTGATTAAATTGTTTTAAGATAACCCTGAAAACAGAAATCTCCCTGAGACATTTTTCCCCGGAGATGTTCCGTTAACTGGTCGTAACACTAGGGTCTCAAAACTGTGGTCTGGTCTTACTGAGGACATACATGCTTCTCACATCATCTTCAGGCAACCACAACTGAATATAGTCTTAATATTATAATTATTCACGGTAACTATAGAGGCTCATTGTAGTTACCCACATCTAAAGTACCATGTAGTGCCTTTGAATTGAACTGCATACGACTAATTTAAATATTACAGAGGAGTGATATGCTGAAAGGGTATGAGCTACTTTATCTCTGTAGTCCTAACTGAGAGAGACATCTGACAGCATTGATAACTGCAGCCCAGTGGTCACCACAGCCGGGGGCCTCAGATCAACCATGATAAGAGACAGTTGGGGGGCCGAGGCTGGTGGAGCTGCAACACCTACGCAGCATGCACTCTTCACCACCACTTACACCACCTTAGTCCCTTTTAAGTGGCTTTTTGTGGTCAGGCTAAGGATGGACAAGCTGATAAATGTGCCATGCATCCCAAATTGACCCTACTCAATATTTAGTGTGCCACTTGGACATGAGTTGGGAATGAATAGAGTGCCAATTGAGATGCCCCCAGGGGGAGATACCCCCGGGGGGGGGGCATCTGCGAGAGGGAACTAAAAACAAAGCCTGTGCCAGCATGGTTGGGAAGCTTCTTTCATGGCAGTGTTCCTTTACACCCCTTTTTCTCTTATCATCAGAAACAATCAATGTCATGTACACCAATATACTATCCTAACTTCAGTAGATTTGGGTAAATAAACTCTAAATAAACTCAGAGTAAAATCCCCTAAAGAGCTCTTAAGCTAACAGAGACAGGAGGCAGTATGAGTTTGCAATGAAAAGCTAATTAGCTTCCAAAGATGCATTTTTCCCCTGTCAACAAATGAACAGGTGTGTAGAAAAGTGAAGCAGTTCCTGTCAAAGAAGTATTAGCAGTGGAGAAGATGAAATCTCTATGTGTTTCTTCATGTCTTTTAGACTCTCTCTAATGCCATCAAAGTCCAATGCTTTTTGTGGTGGTGTGTGTGTGTGTGTGTGTGTGTGTGTGTGTGTGTGTGTGTGTGTGTGTTTTTTTTGGGGGGGGGTATGTTCTGACTAGTGATGACACAGACAACACACACACATGCATTCTAAACATCTAAAGTTGACAAATATCTAGGAGAGTAAATATACATAATACTTCCATACACTCAGTCTATTGCTACGCAGTATGGCTCTTCTGATTACTAAATGCAAAAAAGAAAGAGGCATTATAACAGGATAACTTTGGTCCAGCAGAGCACATAGTCTTATCCATAAAATGAGATTTATTATCACATTATAGTAAACTGACACATTTACAGATCTCTGTAGAATAAAAACATAGTACTTTAGACTCATAACCTCTACATCAGACAGTGGGATGGTTAAAATTCATATAATACTTCTCCAGAAAAGTCCAACAAACTTTAGCTGGAAGACAAGTTTGACCTTGGATTATGAGGTGATGGCTCATTTAGCCCAATAGAAATGCATCACAATGACACATCGCTGTCATTTTTGTCAGTGGCATCGCCTTGGCAACAGAATTAATGCTGCAGTGAACTGTGCCGCCTACACAGTCTAACTGCTAATAGTTACGACATTATTTAAAGTCAGATATTAATAGATATCCAGAAATGTGTTTGAATAGAAATGGATAATTGTCGGATACTTTTTCACCACATGTGTAGCTAAAAGTTTGAACCCTTCCCCTCTGTGCATGAGTGTATCAGTTGAATTCTAACTGCCATATCTTATTATCCAGAATGCACCTCTGCCTCAGAGACAACAGATGGTCATTGAATACCAATGTATTCATTTATCTAAATCAAGAAGGCTGTAGAAAGTGTTGATTTACCACAACATCCCCTCATCAATCACTCACCTTTTGTCCAGCAGCCGTGCAGAGCAGAGGAGTACAACAAAAGGTACCCTCACAAAGCCATACAATCACTTGTATTAAAACTCTGAGGATTACAATTAGGAGTATATTATTGTACATTAGAAGAGTTTTAAAACCATTAATGCCAACCTTCTCTTCTCAACTGTAGTTGTAGAGAATACATTTGGTTAATATTGGCACCTGCTACATTTATAATTTCAGCCAGTTTATAAACTGGCCAGGTTTCAGGGCAGTTTTCCTTCAAGAACAGAAATGCAGTTTCATGAATCAATTTCTAACATGCTGTAAGGTTGACAATTGAGGTATATAATTTTGCATCCCAAATAACCTGGTGTTCCTTTTATATTGTAGCGCATCAATTTTGACCAGGGCTTAGGTTAATATAAGTGTATATTTAAATGAATATGGTTCCATTTGGCATGCAAACCAAGTAGCAGCCAGGCTGGCAAATGTAATGTCAAATCCATACCACATACAGTCCAATTATTAAAACCACTCAATGGTCATTATTTGCAATTGTCATGAATTGCTGTGGCGGAAAGTACTATTGATTGCAATTTATAACAAATCAGTTCACAGCAGCGTGAAGTTATTTATTTGACAGTTTTTATACAGTATTTCTTAACTCTTTTCATGCTCTTTTTTCAGCCCATTTTGGTCATATACAATGACTGTAGTTCCCAGTCTGTGTTCTGGCATTTCTTCACAGTGTACCATTCTGAGAAAAATGAAATGATAAGACTTAAGTGATTTGAATCTGATCACCAATTTGACAAAAAGAGGAATACAAACAAACAGAAAACAAAGGCAGCCCAGGACATTTTTTTTTCCTTGAGAACAATACCTGCAAGGTAAGATATCAAGATCAAATACAACATAATCACTAACAAGGACTTGGCTGACTTTGGACATCAATGTGGAAAAGGCACCCAGTGAAGTTGAAACAATTTGTCATCCCTTTAAGATGCTGAATTAACTTGGTAAATCAATCAGTTGTCAAGTCTTTGCCTAATCAAAGTTTGCATCACAATGAATGGAGTTAGCAATTGGTTGAATCACAATGTTAAAAAAAGAGAAATCGGTTAACTCCTCACTCTTGCGTTTACATGGGGAATAGCAGAAACAATGTATTTACAACTCTAAATAGCCTTGGCAGCAAACTATCTAGCTACAACGCAATGTTGTAATGTTGCAATGGCAACATTTATAGGGAAGCCAGCTATAAGGATAAAGAAGGGTAGCTAGCTAAGTATTTGTTTAGAGAATTACTTAAGCAATTAGCTACTTTGCTAGTGAGCTACAGTAGTTAACATTAGTTAGTGCCCTATAACAAGAGCTGACCTAAAAAATAGAAACTTAAGTGAGCTAGTACAATCAGCTACAAACACTGCTCACTGCTAGCTGGTTGTCTCAGTTCAAAACTATCAAAACATTGGAACTGCCAAGACACATAACTAAACAAACCGCTAAAATCGCAATGTATAAGTACAAATTGCCTCCTTTTGGCACTGCAGTGTGCAAATGCATGCTTGCTAGCATTAGAAAACACCCCTAGAAGCTCTGTTTATAATGTGACTGTTTTGCTTTCTGTCACTATACAATGGTGCGGGTGGCAAAAATGATCAGACCAGAGACGAGTTCAGGGGATTTGTTCTCTGTGTATTTTCAGTTGAGAGACAGTGTCTCTTATTTTTTCTTTCCTCACTTGGTTACAAGAATCTTTATGCAGTTTCCACCACACCACCGGTTAAGTCAAAATAAACAGAAATTCAAATACAATGGAGGTTCTTCTGGGGTTTCCTGTACTGTAAATCAAAGAAAATCAAAGAAAACCCTACACAGCTCTTCTTTCCTCACTCTTCACTCCTCCCATATCAGGATGTCAACAACCCCTGCAATCATCATCAGTCACACCTAAATAGAGGGCACCAGGTGATTAGTGGGTACAGCTGTAAACGGATAGGTGGTCCTATGAGTACCTGACTTCTGAGTACGAGAGCGCAACATTTCCCTGCATTGGCCACTGAACTATCACAATAACATCAATATTATATTCCAATATTCTCCATTAAATGTCTGAAATGTTGATACAAATGTCTGCCAATCAACTGTGCCAAACTAACAACTCTGCAATTTGACCATCTTCCGGTGCGGATGCCAAACTAGCCAAATGTTGGATATATACCAACAACACTGCTGTGCATGGCCATTCCAGTGGCCTGGTTATAGCAAGACTATTCCTACAGAAAGTGTGATGACAGGTGTCACAATTTTTACAGTGAGTCCCAGTTAGTTATTCAGAAAGTCTGACAAGCTACATGTCCAGTGTTAAATGTAATTTGTGGTTAGGCAAGTCAGAAAAAGTAAATAGCATTGAGTAAAGTCACTTCTATGTGAATTAAAAGTCAGAGCGTGTTGGGATCCTATTGGGTGTGCATTGGATGGAATTCTCCTAGAGAATCTTGCATGCATCTCATCTTGTCTAGTTGGTTTAACCTCCAGTGACAAGGCAAATCACAAGCCAACCACTATTGTACTGGTGGTATGGTTTGCTAATGCAGCCTTAGGGTAGCTTCTCACCAAGTCTGCTTTTTCTTCATCAGAATAATTTTATTATAACACAAAGTGGAAAATTGACAGGTTATTTAAGATACTGGTTGATCAATCAGAGTAGAAACAAAAACACAAAGAGACAGTTTCTCTTTCGGGAATGGTTAAAATGTTTTTTTCTTTGCAGTGGCCTTCCTTACTGGGCCAAGAACATTATACAAATTATGACATTAAAAATGAAATTAAAAACAATAAAGAAACCAGTACACCAGAAGTGGTGCAACCCAATAGGTACAGTTGTGCTCATAAGTGTGCATACCCTGGCAGAAATTGTGAAATTTAGGCATTGATTTTGAAAATATGACTGATCATGCAAGGAAAATATGACTTTTATTTAAGGATAGTGATCATATGAAATATCACATAGTTGTTTGGCTCCTTTTTAAATCATAATGATAACAGAAATCCCCCAAATGGCCCTGATCATGAGTTTACATACCCTTGAATATTTGGCCTTGTTACAGACACACAAGGTGTGACACACAGGTGAAAATGGCAATTAAAGGTGAATTTCCCACACCTGTGGCTTTTGAAATTGCAATTAGTGTCTGTGTATAAATAGTCAATGAGTTTGTTAACTCTCTCGTGGATGCACTGAGCAGGCTGGATACTGAACCATGGGGAGCAGAAAAGAACTGTCAAAAGATCTGCATAACAAGGTAATGGAACTTTATAAAGATGGAAAAGGATATAAAAATATATCCAAAGCCTTGCAAATGCCAGCCAGTACTGTTAAATCACTTATTAAGAAGTGGAAAATTCAGGGATCTCTTGATACCAAGCCAAGGTCAGGTAGACCAAGAAAGATTTCAGCCAAAACTGCCAGAAGAATTGTTTGGGATACAAAGAAAAACCCACAGGTAACCTGAGGAGAAATACAGGCTGCTCTGGAAAAAGACGGTGTGGTTGTTTCAAGGAGCACAGTACAACGACACTTGAACAAAAATGAGCTGCCAGGTCGAGTTGCCAGAAAGAACCCTTTACTGCACCAATGCCACAAAGAAGCCTGGTTACAATATGCCCGACAACACCTTGACACGCCTCACAGCTTCTGGCACACTATAATTTGGAGTGACGAGACCAAAATAGAGAGGGGTGTTTGGAGAGGGGTCAACAAGGCCTATAGTGAACAGAATACCATCCTCACTCTGAAGCATGGTGGTGGCTCACTGATGTTTTGGGGGTGTGTGAGCTCCAAAGGCACGGGGAATCTTGTGAAAATTTATGGCAAGATGAATGCAGCATGTTATCAGAAAATACTGGCAGACAATTTGCATTCTTCTGCACGAAAGCTGTGCATGGCACGCTCTTGGACTTTCCAGCACGACAATGACCCTAAGCACAAGGCCAAGTTGACACTCCAGTGGTTACAGCAGAAAAAGGTGAAGGTTCTGGAGTGGCCATCATGGTCTCCTGACCTTAATATCATCCAGCCACTCTGGGGAGATCCCAAACGTGCGGTTCATGCAAAACGACCAACGACTTTGCATGACCTGGAGGCATTTTGCCAAGACCAATGGGCAGCTATACCACCTGCAAGAATTCGGGGCCTCATAGACAACTATTACAAAAGACTGCACGCTGTCATTGATGCTAAAGGGGGCAATACACAGTATTAAGAACTAAGGGTATGCAGACTTTTGAACCGGGGTCAGTTCATTTTCTTCTTTGTTGCCATGTTTGTTTTATGATTGTACCATTCTGTTATGACCTACAGTTGAATGTGGAACCCATAAGAAATAAGACATGTTTTGCCTGCTCATTCATGTTTTCTTTACAAATGGTACATAAATTAACAATTCTCCAAGGATATGCAAACTTTTGAGCACAACTGTAGGTGTCCATCTTGTTTCCCTCATACAGCATACTCCCAATGCTGTTCAATGTTCAAAATTCTTGACTCCACCATGTCTCTGCCTACATTGACTTCCTGTAACCACCAAAAACAGAAAGCAAAACATTTTAATAAAACTTTGCGTAACATTCAATCATCAGTTACCCAATAAAATTTGTAATTCACTAATCAGGCCATCAGTTACACCTGAGGCTTTGACAATTACAATAAAAAAAACATTGCTGTTCTTTGTTTAAACATTGCTGTACTGGTTATACTGTATACATACAGCCTACAGGGAGGAGGTCAAGTCCCTGGCAGCACTGAGCGCTGATAACAACCTGGCCCTCAATGCAAAGAAAATCAAGGAACTCATTGTGGATTACAGGAAATCTAAAAGCTGCAGTCACACCTCAGTTCTCATCGATGGCACTGAGGCGGAGCGTGTGTCCATCTTCAAATTCCTGGGTGTCTACATCTCCGAGGACCTCTCCTGGTCCCTCAACACCTCAGCCCCGGTCAAAAAGGCGCAGCAGCACCTGAACTTCTTGAGGAGGCTGAAGAAGGTCCGCCTGTCTTCCAAGGCCCCTTTGAACTTTTACCACTGCACAATCGAGAGCAATGTGACTAACTGCACCACAGTGTGGTTTGGTGGTTGCTCCATAGCCGACCGGAAGGCCCTGCAATGGGTGGTGAAAACCGCCCAGCACATTACGGATACCCAGCTCCCAGCCATCGTAGACCTCCAGCGCTAGCGGTGTCTACGTGGGGTGCGCGGCATCACCAGGTACCGTTCACACCCATGCCACAAACTATTTGCCCTCCTCCCATCATGCAGGTGGTACAGGTCTCTCCATTCTCACACCAGCAGGCTCAGGAACAGTTTCTTTCCATCTGCTGTAACCCTGCTGAACTCTGTGACTTCCCATCAGTAACTATGCCCACCCTTTGTACTACTGGACAAGTCTGATAAGATTTTTCAGTTCACAAGTCATTGCTGCTATTTCATTTGCACCTGCTGACTTGCACCTTAACCTTGCCCTCATTGCACATTTAGAACTACCACTGTACTTGCATTTTCAATTCTTACATACACACGTCTACCTCGGGAACCTCATTGCTGCTATCCTTGCATTTCAGTTGCACATGCTACCCTACTCCTTCAATTTGCCTCGACTGCAAATTCAGAATGCCATTGAGAATTGACAACTATTGATCTCACATTATACTTAATACCTGTAAATTGTCTGTAAATTTGTGAATTTTCCACTGCACATTTAGAATTGCCATATGTAATGCATTTGCATTAATTGCACACCTATACATTCCATTTGTATATACATATACTTAATACTTTTTCTGCACTCCTCTATTTGCATTTCTGACGCAAACTGCATTTCGTTGTACTGTTCTTGTACTGTTCAATGACAATAAAGTTGAATCTAATCTAAAACATTGTTGCTCAAGACAGTGAAAAGATGAGATGTGCCAGTAGAGTTGCCAGCAGAGATGTGTGAACTGGAAAGAACAGTAAGGAAAACAGAAAGATTTGTATGTTAGAAGTTAATAAATAATTTGTATAGCCACAATATTGCTGAACGTAAATCTAGGGCTGAATCTCAAATCGCATACTTGCATACTATATAGTATGCCAGATTAGTATGCGAGAAGATTACAGTAGTATGTCCCAAAACATGGTATGCTGAAATTAGTTTGCTGGATGGTCTACTATTTCTGGTGGATTTTCAATGTGTCCGTGCATGCTTTTTGGGGTAATATGGACTACAACCTCTTGCGCAGTAAGAGGAGTTTCCACGATTCTCTCATCTTTTCACTTGACGAAAAAGTCAGTTATCATCTATATTTATAGTTACTGTATCAATGTAAACTTATCTAAGTAAAAAACTAACCTTGTTGTGCCATGAAATTAAATAGCTTTGGCAGTGTAAAGTTTGTCTTCAGTCTTGCTAGCATGGGTTCAATTATTATGACTTTTCCAAGTAGTAAGATACTAGTATTACTGGCTTGTAAGCTATTAAAAAGGCCAGTGGCAAAAGCTATACAGTTCATATGCTATTTGTGGTAGAAGTAAACTTCATAAGAAACATTAGTCAGGTAAACAATGCTTAATGGTGTCTAGATAAATAATCAAACTTGGTGTAATTTTAATGCGCAACAGAATGATGAGATGCAATTTTATGATGACGTAATATGTCCCAATCGGTCCTAATACTGGCATACTAGCTTAGTATATACTAAACAGGAGATACTTCACCATCACCCGCGAAGAACTTGAAGTACGTAGTATATAGGATGCGATTTGACATTTAGCCTAGGAGACCAACTGTGCTTTAAGCAACACAGCATCGCAGGAATTACGTAAATATGCAACTATTTTGGAAAAGGCGATTACGCTCAGTATGAACATATCAACAGTGCTATTACGTTCCATATCAACATGTCCCAGTGTTATTGATGTCAGTAATTTTCCTTAATGATTCGCGATTATGTTCAGTAACAACATAGGGGATGCCATTTATCTACCATCAGAAACCAGCCGCCAGGGGCAGTTATGAACGTATTAAAAATTAGAGTAGCTATGTGCAAGGGTGTTTCTGCAAGAGACTTTCAATCCAATGGTTGCGAGTTTGATTGTAGCAAGAGATAATAGTTTTTTTGGGTGGAATTGTGTTGTTTAGACAGGCATTTTCTGTTTTTGTGACCCTACCATTAACCTTCATCCTAACCCTTACCGAAAATGTTATTCGTAACATGGTGTTTTTCATTTTAAATCAATTGTGTTAAGGATAATAGCGAAATGTTAAACAACAACGTAACAGGGAGTCATTCAGGACCAATATAACTGGGGATATATTGATAGCGAATGTAATTCCACCAACTTATGCTCATACTGAACGTAGCAGTTTACAAATGAGATGTATATGAAAGTAATTGCTGTGAGGCATGGTTGACTATGAGAGTCAGACCTAAATGACAGAACATTTTTATTGCAATAATTAACTTTTATCCTGTGTGCACATTTTAGATGAAGTATTCTACAGTTGAAATTTAGTGTGCACATAACCCATTGATCCACCTGATCATCATGAACATCATGGGTCCCATATAGCTCAGTTAGAAGAGCATGGTGTTTGCAATGCCAAGGTTGTGGGGTTAATTCCCACATGGGTCCACATTGGTTTTGATATGCCTATTGTACAGAAATTATTTAAATGAAAGACAAGATTTTTAATACATTTTGGGCAAAGTAAGAGAAGTGATACACTTGCATGAATGAATGACATGCAGTGCAGATGGTTTTGATAGGTCATTTCAGGTGGTTAGGTGTATGAGTATGAGTTTTCTAATTCTTTCTATTAACATTCAGACAATTTCTTAAAAGAGGCATATGTGGACAGTATCTCTGTAGGTAGCCAGCAAGTACCATAATGATCAGCATATGTGCATGGAATGATTCATCCTATAATATTTTCACTTGCAATCAGATTATTAAATCTTGTTATTATTTCTCTCATTATGCCGACTGTGTCCTCTCTAGCATAAGCAATTCGTTCTTGGAATTCGGACAACATGAATAGAACAAGCATACTATTTATTGGCAGCCGAAAGAAAGTTGATATGAAAACCAAGAGAATACAAGAGAAGGTTTCATAATATTTTTGGCTAGGTTACTTTGAAGGTAAGACAGGTTTCTGACAATTACATACAAGATGTGTTGTAATTACTGTGCAGTGCACAACAGCACAGGCCTTTCTGCTCTTCCTTTCTGTTCCTAAACTCACTCAAAACATATTGATAGTTTAAAAATAATTCAGAAAACTCAAATGGCTAATTTTTACAACCCTTATATTAACAAAACATGCTAATAAGCGCATTTGAAAGACGGTGATGCCTCTTCAAATTTGCTTCTCTGTCACGCTAGCGCCCACGTTCGAGCTGAGAGAATATTCGTTTTTAAGTTTCCGCTGTCTTCACAGGGCCCCTGTAGGGAGGTTTCTTAATGAGATATCATTGCAAATCGTCCATTGGTTGTTTAAGGAAGAGGGGGTAGTGGTCACTGCGATTGCCACATTTTGAGACATGGCTGTGGAGTAAAGTTTGTCAGCCCTAACGGCCTGGGGCTCCAAGCAGTTGCCTGTCTTAACTGTCCACGTGGTGCGCATCTGGTTCTGTGGATCTGAATCTGCGTCTGCAGCGCAATAAGCAAGTTTTGGAAATTATAGGAAAATTACTGGCATATCGTAACTCTGCGGTTCACGTGTGCATATTAAACCTTAGGGGGCGTTGCGAACGGTTCGATAACATACCGTGTATCAGCCAAGGTGCCTCCCTCTGTGACCTGTCTTCTCCACTCCCTGGCTGTGCCTCGCCATTGTTCAAAAGAGTCTTTGAAATTAGGTGGTATATACTTTGTTGCATGTATGTTGGCAGCATCTGCATAGGCCAGATAGTTGTGCAGTGCAGCACAGGCCTTTATCTGACTTTAAGTCACAAGTTCTTGTGTGAAGTTTTCCTGCTCTACAAGCGAACAAACCAGGTGTCAAGCGTCTTCTCTCTTTCCTTCTTCCTCTTCATTTAATTGTACTAGTTCTCTCAAACGCGCCATTCCAGAAACCGTCTTCCCCGATCTAGCTACCTATTATATTGTTTACCAACTGTAGTTACTTCTTCTGTGAAGCTTTCCTGATCTGCAAACGAACAAACCAACATTTTGCGCGACATCGCTGCCTAGTGCTAAGAAGTGTAATGGCTATCTACACAAGAAGGCTGCACAACTATAAATGCTGAGCACGTCTGCGTACACATGCACATGACATTAACAACACAGACCCGCAGAAGCGTAAATCAGGCTTAAGTTGCATCACTAATATTTACTGACAGCCGAATCATCCAATTGAACACTTAGCATTCCACGCTGTGTGATTGACCTGAGAATGTATTGTTTTTAGTGACTTTATCTGATCATAAATAATGACAAAGGAATCGGATCCATATCCGGATAACTGCTCATCATTTCTGTAACATTACTTGTTTTGCCAGCGAACTCGGCACACCCCTAATTGCTACACAATAAGTCTAGGGTCCAATCACAATTTCCCCCTTAAACCCTGAACCCTCACAGACTTAACTGATGTCACCTGGTAAGTGATTGAGTGCAACAGGCGGCAAGGGCTCAAAATCATAGATAATAGAACAGTAGATGAGCTTATGTCATAGAGCCCGTATAAATCAGAATGGAGCAATTTTACAGCCATCTTACCTGGGACCTGTTCTAAACAATCTACAATACAATATACAATCTACAAAACAATCTACATGGTAGAAGTGGCATTTCAGTTTTTATAACAGTTACATTTCCTTAATAATACATATATAGCCTCTGTCACGCATAGCATAATGCATAAAATGACTGTAATTTTCAGAATAATAAGAAACAAATTCATTTGAAATAGTTTTCAATCATTTATTCATTTAAGAGTACAAAATGGCTATGGTCTAATGTAGGAAGATACAGGATAGTACTTAATATAGAGTGCAAATGTATATTTCTTCAAAGAAAGAATAGCTTGAACCATTCATACCCACCATATTTGCTCTTGTGAAGTCCTCTCTTTAGGGTAGACTTGGAAAATGATATGCCTACCTCCTGGAGAGTGTTCTTCACTTGGATGGATGTTGTGACGGGGTTTTTCTGTTCCATGGAAAGAATCCTAAGATCATCCACCACTTTTGTCTTCCGTGGACGTCCAGGCCTTTTTGTGTTGCAGAGCTCACCAGTGTTATTTTTTTCTCAGAATGTACCAAACTTGATTTCACGACTCCTAATGTACCTGCTATTGCTCTGATGGATTTTTTTTTGCAGCCTGAGGATGGCCTGTTTCACTTGCATTGAGAGCTCCTTTGACTGCATGTTGTGTTCACAGCAGCAGCTTCCAAAAGCAAATGCCATACCTGGAATCCACTTCAGACCTTAATTACCTGCTTAATTGATGAAGACAAAATGAAGGAATAGCCCACACCTGTCCATGAAGCAGCTTTTGAGTCAGTTGTCCAATTACTTTTGGTCCCTTGAAAAAGAGGGGGCTATATATTAAAGAGCAATAATTCCTAAACCCTTCCTCCAATGTAGATGTGAATGCACTCAAATTAAAGCTGAGCGACTGCACTTTAAGCGCATATTCATTATTTAACTGTAACTTGAATATATCTTGGGAAACAGCCAAAATAACAAAACTTGTGTCTGTGTCCAATTATTTCCGGACCTAACTGTAACGTCCCAGTGGTTCTCAGTTGGATTCAGGTCACCAGAGTGGCAACTGGAATTGTCAGGTAGGCCATTTGTAGGCCTCAGTTAAGTGTAGATGGCATAAATGGTTCACTATTGAAAAGAAAAAGCTTGTATCTGATACACGATTAATAACAGTCGTATATTGACAGAACAGCTATTGGATAATTGATGTCTGGATATTTAAAATGCCCAGGACTATCATTTTCAGGTTAGCTACCTAGCTAGCTAACATCATAAAAACTGCTTTGGAGTTGACAGATACCTTGAAATTGAGAACAATGTTACAAAGTAATCCATAGCCCGATATCTTTACATCTGGAATGTATTGTCCATTTAATTATCAAGAAATCCAACAAAAATAGTTGGATCCAACAAATAGTTTTCTATAACGGCTGTTTGCCCGCTCAAAAACAAAACTGTTCAGTGTGAGATTTGTGCCGATGTGCACACACAAAAATTAAAAGGAAATGACGAAATGTAAGGAGTTAAGTGAGAGGGAGTGTTAAGTGAGAGGTGGTTAGCGAGAGGCGGGGCTGTGCGGCTGCAGCTGGATGCCTTAGATCCGCTGGCTCTCGTTTGAAATGAATGGGAGCATGCCTCTTTGTAGCGCTAGCAAGCCAGCAGTGTGCTAGCGCTACAAAGAGGCACGTATACTTAGTCTGACAGATGTAAAAGACAAGAAACCAGGCAAGCCTAGTTCAGCCGGCCCGCAATAGAAAGTGTTGATCGTGGCTGCCTTCTCGAGATTCGAACCCTGGTCGCCCACGTGAAAGGCTGTTAACCACTACGCCACGGAGCTGTACATTTGCTGAGTGTCAGTATAGCCTCTGGACATTATATAATTTTGAATATTTCGCCAAGTTTGAATATTTCCTTAGTCACTATTAACTATTGTGTTACACTGAGTAACGTTTCTTATTATAAGTTTACCTCCACCACAAATAGTATCTATGAACTGTATGACTTTTGCCACTGGCCGTTTTAAAAGCTTATTAGCCAGTAATATATCGGTAGATGTCATTAAACATTGTGTTAAACTTAGTAACATTTCTTATTAAGTTTACCTCCACCACAAATAGCATCTATTAACTGTATGGCTTTTGCCACTGGCCGTTATTAGCCATTTGTGAATGACATTGATACAATAACTACTGTATCAATATAGGTGACGATAATGGACTTTTTCGTCAAGTGAAAAGACGAGAGAGTCGTGTAGTCAGCAAAGTGTTTGTCTATCCTGAAGAAATCCTAAAACATAATTCGAAAATCCACCAGAAATAGTCGCAATATAACAGTAAACAGTTTCATTTTAGGCTTCATGTAGCTACTGAAGGTTGTAGCCAGCAAAGTTTTTGTCTATCCTGAACAAATCCTCTTTTGCCACTGGCAGTTTTAACAGCTAATTAGCCATTCAAGAATGACATTGATACAGTATCTATCAATATAGGTGACGATAACTGACTTTTTTGTCAATTGAAAAGACGAGAGACTCGTGTAGCCAGCGAAGTGTTTGTCTATTCTGAATAAATCCTAATATCCACCAGAACTGTTTATTTTAGGCTTCATATTACATAGCTACATAAGGTTATAGCCAGCGAAGTTTATGTCTGTCCTGAACCTCAGGCATAATGTGTTTTGACTGTTACAGGAGTCGAACGCGGGACCTAATGTTCTGTAGCCCGTGTCTCTAACCACTACGCTATTTAACAAGGGGTAATCAGTCAGTCGGTCGGTCGGTCGGTCGGTCGGTCGGTCGGTCGGTCGGTCAGTCAGTCAGTCAGTCAGTCAGTCAGTCAGTCAGTCAGTCAGTCAGTCAGTCAGTCAGGCAGCCAGGCAGCCAGGCAGGCAGGCAGCCACTCACTCACTCACTCACTCACTCAGTAAGAGACATTCGCTCTTCTAGGCCGGCTCTGCTTACTCGGCCCGGAAAAAATCAGTTTTGAGTCCATAGTTCTATAAAGATTTTTAATTTTTTACACCTATGGTCTGTTAATTACTCATTTACCTAGGTCACAGCATACTAAATGAAACCAGCATATAAATGAATATAAACTCATAACTGCCAATGTAATATAAAATAATAATAACATCAAAACATCATATTCTGCTTCTCAGTTTCAAATTATTATCACACATTTTTTGGTGGGACCAAACCTAACATTTATTTCAAATGCATTATGTTATGCGACTACGGACCCTATCTCCAGCCCTGAACTAGTACTTTTCTTGTCTTTACTGATTTTTCCATGTTATTTGCCTTACCAGGTGCCAGAAAAAGCCATTGATTCCTCCTGCTTTGTACTTTTTCCTGGGGATCCCACGGTCCATGCATGCCTCATCATTGGTCCCCCGCGGAGCGTCTGCTAATTTCTCGAGGTTTACCCCGCTGAGAAGTTTTTTGTTATCCCAACGCTGTCTACCCTGGTCTCCCAGTTGTTTCCTTGCTGACCTGCCACTAGGGAGAACCATTGATTCCTCTTACGAGCATCCATCAAACCATTC
Organism: Esox masquinongy; assembly: GCA_016801175.1. Classification (NCBI taxonomy): domain Eukaryota; kingdom Metazoa; phylum Chordata; class Actinopteri; order Esociformes; family Esocidae; genus Esox; species Esox masquinongy. The sequence continues at coordinate 26,952 of JACXGI010000559.1, forward strand.
CTTGGGGATTCTGCAGACTTTATATGCCTCTCTATGAGCCAGGATGTTACAATTATATACAGAATATTAACTAACTAGAATAATCATGTTTTGTGGAGGTCTTAAGTCTGTGTATAGGTACTTACTCTATAAGGTGGAGCAACATTTTTATTCTTTTCATGCTACCCTTTCTGTAAAAGGCTTATTAACGCTACCCCGCTATCTGAACTGCCTTTGCCTCTCAAGACAGTCCCAACCCTTATTCGGGTGTTACATCTGTTAGTCTCACGTTAACCATCAGGGAAATGTTTCTTTCCTGATTTAGCTGTGTCTAAGGCTGCTGATTTGGGATGTCCCGTATGCTTCATATCCGTCTCCTCTGGTACTGAAACAGTCACTATGCCTATCATTATTAAGCCTCTCTCGTACTCAGCATTCCATGCACAAATACTCGTTCTTATTTCGGTTATTGCTCTGGTAATGTATGTTTAAACTCAGGCCCCGGTAATTCCTCTGTTAATAATTCTGTCATGCAGGATGCAAATAGTGTGATGTTTGCAGACTTGTGTAATCACAAAAGCCTTGATTTTTTGCAAATAAACATCTGGAGCCCCGAATGTATTGTGATCCTAGCGACGCCTCTGGTACTGGCCATCTCTGAATCTTGGCTCAGGAAATCTGCATCAAATTTCAATCCTGGTTATAATATATTCAGCCTGGATAGGTCTCGCTAAATAATGTAGGGTGACTGGGCAATGCTTTTATTTCATCAAAATCATTGCGAAACAGTTAATACTTTTGCTTGTAACAATAAAACTCTCAAGGACCACCGCTTTTACTGTTTCTGTCTATTACAGACCTCCCTCTACT
>JACXGI010000559.1:27900-68823 GCA_016801175.1 Esox masquinongy
CCTCCCTCTACTCCTGTCTGTGCTCTGACTGGTCTGAGTTAACTTACTGTCATACACCTCCCTCTACTCCTGTCTGTGCTCTGACTGGTCTGAGTTAACTTACTGTCATACACCTCCCTCTACTCCTGTCTGTGCTCTGACTGGTCTGAGTTAACTTACTGTCATACACCTCCCTCTACTCCTGTCTGTGCTCTGACTGGTCTGAGTTAACTTACTGTCATACACCTCCCTCTACTCCTGTCTGTGCTTTGACTGACCTAATTGATTTCACCAAGTCTTTGGACAATGCAGCTTTCACAGATAATATTATCACTAATTATTATCACTGTCAGGGTTTTTTATTTTAGTATATCATTAGAACTCATTTATGTGTGCTTGGCATTTTTTAAATGTATATATTTCTCACATCATCATCTTCATTGAAAAATACAATTCTTTAAGATACGTACACCGATCAGCCATAACATTATGACCACTGACAGGTAAAGTGAACAAAACTGATAATCTTGTTATCATGGCACCTGTCAGTGGGTGGGATATATTAGGCAGCAAGTGAAAATTCTGTCCTCAAAGTTGATGTGTTAGAAGCAGGAAAAATGGGCAAGCGTAAGGATGTGAGCAACTTTGACAAGGGACAAATTGTGATGGCTAGACAACTGGGTCGGAGCATCTCCAAAACAGCAGCCCTTGTGGGGTGTTCCCAGTCTGCAGTGGTCAGTACCTATCAAAAGTGGTCCAAGGAAGGAAAAGCGGTGAACAGGCACCAGGGTCATGGGCGGCCAAGGCTCATTGATGCACGTGGGAAGCGAAGGTGAGCTACTTTTCGATCAATTTGACAAATTCAACACAAAACTATTTGAAAACAGAATACATATTAGAAGAATGAATATAAACTACTTGAAAAGTACTGGTGCAAATCTTGTCACAATCAAGGCAATAAACATAAAAATATGGTCTACCTGTGTATTCACAAATAGTCAGTGAACTAGTGTTTGTTGCACTGGGGCTGTAGTTGAGGTCAGTCTAATAACCTATTTGACTATCAATATCAGATTATCAAAGCCCATACTTTTATAATTAGGTCTTAGTATCAAATATCTTGTCTGCACTTCCTCTAAAAAAGGAACAGATACTGTAAGAGAAAAAAGAGATGTCACTCACGTTGATCCTTCCTGAATATTGATTGGAAATGGTATGATCTCTTGGCAGTGAATGAAGGTCAACGGCATTATTTCAAATGATGGCTTCATAATACTTGTGTTCTGACAAGACTTCATTGTTGCGAGTTTAAGAAATGTTTTCAACTCTTGAGAGTTTAAGAAATGTTTAATCATACTTACATATTGATAAATCAGAATTATTTTAATGATCCTTTTTAATGATGATGAAAAAACCATGTATATGTCTACAGTATATTTCAAACAGTGATCATTAGGAAATAACCTCTAGGGGTAGGGGGTTTAAAACCTTAAAAATGCCCTCCGGGATATTACTAAATGTATGACATAGTACAGAATTAGATTACTTACTGCAGAAAAAACATTGTCCCATTTTGGATCATGTGCATTACTTTCAAAATGTGTGGCTGAGATTTTTTGACAGCCCTCAAGTACTGTTTATCTTTAAATTAGCTCAGCACAGCTTAATGAAACCTTCATTGAAATCTTCTTCTCAAATGGCAATCCTTTTCCCTATACAGTGCACTGGTAGTGGTGTGCCTCATATGGAAGGGTTGCCATTTGAGACGCCAAGTGAGTCACATCTGAGAGCCTTTAGCATGCTATAAAAATTTAACGGAAATATTTTAAGTATGTACATTGACTATATGCTTTCCATTTGCCATCTTCACACAATGTCATATAAATCTGACAATCCGGTTGTCATCCACAGTTTACCGTTAGCTGGAGTGAAGGCCCCCTATTTCCATTTGTTGCATGTTGCTTGGCTGATTAGAAATAAATCCAGTGGCTCTATGATGTAAAACATAATGCAGATGACATACACTACATGGATTTTCTCCACCTCTCCAAACTACTGCATGCTGCTTTGTTGCTTTGCTGATTAGAAATATATTAAATGACTCCAAGATATAAAAATATAATGCAGTTGACATGGAACACTGCATAGATTTTCTCCACCCTACAAAAATATATATTTCTTGTGCAGGTTATCATGTTAAGGGTTGAGAAAAAATAACATAACAAACCGATCCCATCATTCAGACTTGTGGATATAGGTAGGAAAGCTGCTGAATAACAGTTAATTACTAATGCTGTTCAAGGCTGTCAGCTCAGTACATTTTAGACCTCAATAAGCAGAAATAAAAGGTTGTGTCATTTCTTTGATATGCATGCAGGGAACTATAGCAAAGCGCTTGAAAGGGCTATATCTAACACCAAAATATATTACACATGTACTGTATGCTTTTTTGACATCTATCTATGTTTTTATCAAGTGTTCTATCAAAGAGAGTGTCATTCTAATTCAGTGAGACAGCTAGGTCAGCACAGTGTCAGAGGTTTTTTGAAATAGACACAAAAAGATTATTTGATTGGTGACTCAACTTGCATTTCGACCTAGGAGGAGGGTGGAGCTTGCATTGCGAATGGGCTAGCATAAACATTAGACCCTATTCTTACTGATATTCCTACGGATTCTTACTTCTTTCTTACTTTAAACCCTTACCTTAACCTGTATCCAACATTTGTGAAATACTTTTTTTCCTTATGTGATCTTCTCCTGTAAACAAATGTCTTTGAACATCCAAAAAGAATTCTCCTTTACAATATTTTTCTTCTTTGAAAGCAGATTGCGTCCTCTACACAAAAAAATCAAATACAAATGTAAAAATATAAAAAGCACATTTTAAATTAAATTAATACTGCATTTAAGTGGAATATATAATTTATTGTAGGGATATGAAGACAGTCTTACATATTTCTACATTAAATTCTCCTCCTTTGTCAATATATTTGATAGCAACCTATATATACAGCTCCGGAAAAATTAAGAGACCACTGCATCTGTATATATACAGCTCTGGAAAAAATTAAGAGACCACTCCTACATCTCTACATGTATGGCAGCCATTCCATTCCATTGTCTGTTAAATTCCAACACAGGCACACCTCATTTTACTTAATGAGATATTGATTAGGTGATTACCTGAATCAAATCTAATTTAACGAGGGAAAGTATAATAAACACTGCTGTGGTCATCACTATCCTCTTACAATAGGACCAGCTGGATGGCAAAAACAGTGCAAGTAGTACCTCAAAGGTAATTTGGATAAAAAAATAACTATTCAGCATGACAAAAGAGTTGAAAAGCTTTGAGTGAGGAAAAGAAGGGTTCGATTCGGGCTTTACTTGCAGAGGTATACAGTGAGCGTCAGGTTGCTTCCATCCTGAAAATTTCAAAGACGGCGGTTCATAAGAACAAGGTCAAGCAACAAACATTGGAGACAACAAAGCTACAGACTGGCAGAGGGCAAAAACGACTGTCCAATGTCTGAGATGACCATCAACTCATTTGAATGTCACTCAACAACCATAGGATGACATCAAGTGACCTACAAAAAGAATGGCAAACAGCAGCTGGGGTGAAGTGCACGGCGAGGACGGTTCGAAACAGGCTCCAAGGGGCAGGGCTGAAATCGTGCAAAGCAAGAAAAAATCCCTTCATCAAAGAGAAGCAAAGAAGAGCCAGGCTGAAGTTTGCAAAAGACCATAAGGATTGGACCGTAGAGGAATGGTGTAAGGTCATCTTCTCTGACGAGTCACATTTTCAGCTTCGCCCAACACATGGTCGTCTAATGGTTAGACGGAGACCTGGAGAGGCCTACAGGCACCCACTGTGAAATTTGGTGGAGGATCAATGATAATCTGGGGATGCTTCAGCAAGGCTGGAATTGGGCAGATTTGTCTTTGTGAAGGACGCATGAATCAAGCCAAGTACAAGGTTATCCTGGAAGAACACCTGCTTCCTTCTGCTCTGACAATGTTCCCCAACTCTGAGAATTGGTTTTTCCAGCAGGACAATGCTCCATGCCATACAGCCAGGTCAATCAAGGTGTGGATGGAGGACCACCAGATCAAGAACCTGTCATGGCCAGCCCAATCACCAGACCTGAACTCCATTGAAAACCTCTGGAATTTGATCAAGAGGAAGATGGATGGTCACATGCCATCAAACAAAGCCAAGCTACTTGAATTTTTGTGGCAGGAGTGGCATAAAGTCACCCAACAGCAATGTGACAGACTGGTGGAGAGCATGCCAAGACGCATGAAAGCAGTGATTAAAAATCAGGGTTATTCCACCAAATATTGATTTAATAGTTAAAACATTAGCATTTTGTTGTTGAAAATGAATATGAATTTGTTTTCTTTGCATTATTTGAGGTCTGAAAACAATGCATCTTTTCTTGGTTATTTTGACCAGTTGTTGTTTTCTACATATAAATACTCTAAATGTCACGGCTTCGCCTCCACGCGCGTGCAGGGGCGGGCGGGCGCGCTCCTAAGCTTCAGACGCGCACCTTTTCCCAATCACCACTCACGCACCTGTTCCTAAACTCCTCATTAACAGCAGTATATATGCACCTCCCTGACACTTCTTCCCTGCCGGATCAATGGTTTATGCTCGCATACCACATCTCGCACTCTACTCGACCAGACTTCCCGTGTACCGACTGATCGCCCGTTCCCGACCATTCTGCCTGAGCTCTGCCTGTACGTCTGTTCTCCGCCGGAATTACGACCTCTCGCCTGTCCCCGACTATTCTGCCCGCTCCCTGATTGTACTGCTGCCGCCCGCACGTTCTCCGACCATCGGCCCATCCCTGACTACTCTGCCTGCTGCTCGTCTGTACTTTCGCCACTGGTTAGTAGGACGCCTCGCAGTCCGTCCCAGACGGTTCCCTTTCTCTCCTTCCCAGTCCGCGCTTGGGTCCTTACCTGCTGTCCTGACAGATTTGATCCGGCCAATTATGGACCCAGCGGATTTGGATGCCGTGCGTCAAGCAGTTTCCTCCCAGGGCGCCGTTTTGGGACAACACAAGACGGCACTCCAGGAGATCATGAGCACCTTACAGGCTCTTTCCGTCAGCGTCTCCGCGATCCAGAATCAACTGAGTGCTCCAGCCGCCTCCTCCTCTGTTTCTCCCCCCACTCCATCGGTGCCAGCCCCACCGGAGCCCCAACCTGCGCCCTCTCTGGATCGCGAGCCCTGGGTACCGACGCCCGAGAGGTACGACGGGGATTTGGGGTTATGTCGGTCCTTCCTGCTCCAGTGTGGCTTGGTGTTCGCCCAACAGCCCAGGACCTACGCCTCCGATTGCGCTAAGATAGCGTACATGGTTGGATTGCTTCATGGACCCGCCCTGGAGTGGGCCTCAGCTCTTTGGGAACGACAAGATCCAATCATTCAGTCATACGATGCCTTCACCGGCGAGATGCGGAAACTATTCGACCACCCGGTTCGGGGAAGAGACGCTTCGGTCCGGATGTTCGGTTTGCGCCAGAGAAAGCGCAGCGTGGCTGAATATACCATAGAGTTCCGCACGCTGGCGGCTGAGAGCGGCTGGAACGGCGAGGCCCTGCAAGCAGCCTTTGTGAACGGACTCAGCGAAGACTTGAAAGATGAGCTGGTTTCCTACCCCGAGCCTGATAGCCTGGATGGATTGATAGCCCTGACTATCCGGATCGACAGCCGAGCTCGGGAGCGCAAGAGGGAGAGACCCCGGGGCTCGTTCCCGTCTCCATCTATGACAACACCGACCGAGACTGGGCCGGCTTTTCCTAACCCCGCACCATTTGTGCCCCGAGGAGCAGAGGGCGGCCCGAGAAACCCTGACCCTGAACCGATGCAGGTGGGTCGACTCCGACTAGACGGGGCCGAACGTCAACGGAGAAGGGAGAGCAACAGCTGCCTCTTTTGTGGTCTCCCTGGCCACTATGTTGCCACCTGCCCCCAGAAGACAGGAAAAGGACGGGCTCGTTAGACGCTGGGGAACGAATAACGGGCCAACCCTCCGATGTCCCCAGCAGCCGGAATCCGTTTTACACCACTCTCTGTCACAACGGTCTACGGCTTAGGGTGCAGGTACTGATCGACTCCGGGGCAGACGACAATTTTCTGGACTCTAACCTTGCCACCCAGCTGGGGCTCTCCACCGAATTGGTCCCGGAAGCCGTCGAAGCAGTGGCTTTGGACGGCAGACGTTTGGCAAGGGTTACATCCCGTACCGCACCTGTCCGCCTGCAAATGTCTGGTAACCATTCTGAGACCCTACGTCTGCTGATCACACGTTCCCCACACGTCTCACTGGTCTTAGGACATCCCTGGCTGGACAGGCATAACCCGGTCATCGATTGGTCCGCTGGCAGAATACTCCGCTGGAGTTCGACCTGCCATGCGGATTGTTTGCGAGCGGCCTACCTACCAACCACGCCTGACCAAAGCCCCGACGTTGAGCCAGCTGATCTAACAGGAGTGCCCTCTGTGTATCACGATATCGGGGACGTATTCAACAAACGCGGCGTGCAATCGCTCCCTCCTCACAGACCATACGATTGCGCCGTCGAGCTGCTACCTGGGTCCACTTTTCCCAAGGGCCGTCTGTACAGCCTGCCTGAAAGAGAGGCCATGGAGAAGTATATTCGGGAATCCCCAGATTCGGGATTTATTCCGCCGTCGTCCTCGCCCCTGGCTGCTGATTTTTTCTTTGTGGGGAAGAAGGACGGCACCCTCCGCCCGTGCATTGACTATCGCGGGCTCAACAACATCACTGTCAAGAATAAGTACCCCCTCCCTCTGATGAACTCTGCGTTCGACTCCCTGCAAGGGGCATCTATATTTACCAAACTTGACCTCCGCAATGCGTACCACCTCGTGAGGATACGGGAGGGAGATGAGTGATTAACGGGGTTCAACACACCCATGGGGCACTTTGAATATCTGGTTATGCCGTTCGGCCTCACGAACGCGCCAGTGGTTTTCCAACATTTTATTAACGATGTCTTGGGGGATATGATCGGGCGTTTTGCATTAATCTACCTGGACGATATTCTGATTTTCTCCCGAGATCCGTCCGAACACGTGCAGCACGTTCGACAGGTTCTCCTCCGCCTCTTGGAGAACCGTCTTTATGTCAAGGCAGAGAAATGCGAGTTCCACGCCTCCATCGTCTCCTTCCTGGGTTATATTGTCTCGGTGGGGCAGGTCCAAATGGACCCATCTAAAGTGGAGGCGGTTGTGGGGTGGCCGACTCCGTGTACCCGTAGGGATCTGCAGAGATTTCTGGGCTTTGCTAATTTCTATCGGCGGTTCATCCGTAATTACAGTCGGGTGGCTGCTCCCTTGACCGCCCTGACCTCGTGCACCCTGCCCTTCGTCTGGACCCCGGAGGCAGAGGAGGCCTTCCGGGAGCTTAAGGCACGTTTCACCTCGGCACCTGTCCTAGCCCAGCCTGATCCTTCACGCCAGTTTGTCGTCGAGGTTGATGCCTCGGACGTTGGGGTCGGAGCTGTACGGCGGGAAGGACGGGAAGCTCCATCCGTGCGCTTTTCTTTCTCGCCGTCTGACCCCAGCCGAAGCCAACTATGATGTCGGGAATCGCGAGCTGTTGGCCGTCAAGGTTGCCCTGGAGGAGTGGCGGCATTGGCTCGAGGGGGCGGAGGTGCCATTCCTCGTCTGGACAGATCACTGCAACCTCGAATACATACGCTCGGCCCAACGCCTTAACCCTCGCCAGGCCAGGTGGGCACTGTTCTTCACTCGGTTTAATTTCACCCTGACCTACCGACCAGGCTCGAGGAATGGTAAGCCAGACGCCCTATCCCGCGTCTTTTCCAAGGGAGAGGAGCCGCGTGCTCCGCCCGAGGCAATCTTGCCTACCCGGCACATAATCGGTGCTGCACTTTGGAGGATCGAAGAGACTGTAAAGACAGCCCTCCTCCGTGACCCTGGTCCTGGAAACGACCCTCCCGGCTGTCTCTTCGTCCCCGAGGCAGCTCGTTCCGCGGTGCTGGACTGGGCACATGCCTCCAAACTCACGTGCCATCCCGGTCTGGCCCGCACCATGGCATTCCTCCGTAGACGGTTCTGGTGGCCATCCGTGCGTAAAGACGCACAGACATACATTTCTGCGTGCCCCACCTGCGCCCAGAACAAGCTTTCCAACCGGCCTAGCGCTGGACTACTACGACCTCTGCCTGTTCCTCAACGTCCCTGGTCCCACCTGTCACTGGACTTCGTCACCGGTCTACCCTGCTCGGACGGTAACACCGTCGTCCTTACAGTGGTCGACCGGTTCAGCAAGTTCACTCGGTTCATCCCGTTACCCAAACTCCCCTCCGCTAAGGAGATGGCGGCCATCTTGGTCAAGGAGGTTTTCGGCATCTTCGGCCTACCCACCGACCTTGTCTCCGACAGAGGCCCACAGTTTACGTCCGCTGTCTGGAGATCCTTCTGCCGTGCCATCGGTGCCACTGCCAGCCTCTCCTCCGATTTTCACCCCCAGACCAACTGTCAGGCTGAAAGAGCTAACCAGACCCTAGAAACCACCCTCCGGTGCCTGGTCTCCACAAACCCCGCTACCTGGTCGACCCAGTTAACCTGGGTTGAATACGCGCACAATACCCTACCCACGTCAGCAACCGGTATGTCCCCGTTCCAGTGCCTGTTTGGCTACCAGCCCCCACTGTCCACATGAGCCTGGCATCGCGCCTGGCATCGACTACCAGCCCCCTCAGTCCACATGAGCCTGGACTGAGAAGGACCTGGCAGTGACATCAGTCCAGGCTCATGTGCGCCGCTGCCACCGGACCTGGCATCGCGCCAGGGCCAACCTGCTACGGGCCTCCGGGAATTACCAAACGCATGCCAATCGGCGCCGTGCGCCTGCCTACTCCATTGGGGACAGAGTGTGGCTGTCAGCCAAGGATCTGCCATTACGCACCGAATCACGCAAGCTGTCCCCCAGGTTCATCGGTCCCTACACTATTGATCGGATCATCAATCCGGTCGTGGTCCGCCTCAAGCTGCCTCCGTCCCTCAAGGTCCATCCCTCCTTTCACGTCTCCTGCCTGAAACCCGTTCGTCACAGCCCTCTCCTTCCTCCTCCTCCTCGTCCGCCCCCTCCTCGGATAATCGACGGCAGTCCGGCGTACACGATCCGCCGAATCCTGGACTCCAGGCGTCGGGGTCGCGGGTACCAATACCTGGTGGACTGGGAGGGGTATGGGCCCGAGGAACGCTGCTGGGTCCCCCGGCGCCAGATCCTAGATCCCTCGGTGCTTTCCATCGCCGGCGGCCGGGCGCCCCGGGTGGTCCGCCTGGGGGCGTCCGTCGGGGGGAGGGGTACTGTCACGCCTCCGCGCGGGCGCGCGCGCTCCTAAGCTTCAGACGCGCACCTGTTCCCAATCACCACTCACGCACCTGTTCCTAATCTCCTCATTACCAGCAGTGTATATGCACCTCCCTGACACTTCTTCCCTGCCGGATCAATGGTTTATGCTCGCATACCACATCTCGCACTCTACTCGACCAGACTTCCCGTGTACCGACTGATCGCCCGTTCCCGACCATTCTGCCTGAGCTCTGCCTATACGTCTGTTCTCTGCCGGAATTACAACCTCTCGCCTGTCCCCGACTATTCTGCCTGCTCCCTGATTGTACTGCTGCCGCCCGCACGTTCTCCGACCATCTGCCCGTCCCTGACTACTCTGCCTGCTGCTCGTCTGTACTTTCGCCACCGGTTAGTAGGACGCCTCGCAGTCCGTCCCCGACGGTTCCCTTTCTCTCCTTCCCAGTCCGCGCTTGGGTCCTTACCTGCTGTCCTGACACTAAATTACAATATTTTTATTTGGAATTTGGGTGTAATGTTGTCAGAAGTTTATAGAATAAACCAAAAATGTTAATTTTACTCAAACACATACCTATGAATAGTAAAACCAGAGAAACTGATTATTTTGCAGAGGTCTCTTAATTTTTTCCAGAGCTGTATATATCATATCACTATAAATCCAACACAGTATAACAGTTTTTTTTTCTGAAAGAGACACACTTTATTTTTTAAATATGTGACATGCATATGATTTTTTATGTGTGACAGCTGTAAAATACTGCACAAAGTTGCTTTGGGTACGATTATCTGCAATATGACTAAAATGTAAATATAAAATATTTATATTATGCCTATATATACATTTCTGGTGATGTGAGCTATCTCTTCTTTATATAGTTTCAAAATCTCTTGCTACAAGGATTATAGTATTTTGATGTTTTGCCTAGAGGCAAGATACTGTAGCAGCCATGGATGAGGGAAAACATAAATGTGATATATTTAACTACTAGAAAATTCTAATCATATTTAATACTGTATGCATAATCCTAGCATTTTGGTTCCACCAGTGTCTATGTCGTTGTTCCTCTGTTTTGCTTGTGTTTCTGTGGTTTAGTTTAAAGAGATGAATGTCACTTATTTTTCTTCTAGGAGAAATGTATCACTACATTGTATCCACATGTGGCAATGTAAATTGTCTCAGCACTGCCCAGGGTTTTGTGGGGTTGGTGTCACACAGATTGGCAGCCCAGGCACCTGCAAAGCTTAATCGTAGTTGTAATGCATTCTCCTCCAAACATGTAGGCGTGAGAAAATACTTCCTGGTTGGGCGAGCAGTGTGATAGGATGCATAACAGTTTGGGAATATGTGCTTTGGGGGACAAATGTAGCTCTGTGGTGTGGCAAGACCATAATCTTGAATTGGAGTGCGCAGAATTGGGATTATATAAATTTACAAAAATTGTCACCCCACACAGACCACAACTATACATTTGCTTCTGTAAACATGATTATAATTATATTCAGAATTTGAAATCATTCTTCTCTTTTTTTGTCAACTCACATATAATCTTGAGTTGAATTTTTGTATGACAGACTACATGTTTATTATGTTATTAATTATTAAATATTTACAGAAAATTGTATAGGACCAATGTATGGTTGGTCATCTCTTTATATGTCTTTTTGTCACCTCCCATATAATCTTGGATCGACTGATTAAGGGGCTAAAACACACCTTTTTATGATTTTGTTGGGAATAATCAATGATCAGCCAAGTACCATTATTTTAATAGATTAGGTACTGGAAGCAAGGCAGTTTCTATCCACTTAATGCCAGGAATTAAGCCAATTCCTTGGTTGTACTCAAAACTCAGGGTAGGATCATGATAAATTATATTCTCTGAGGTTTTCACCTCTCATCTATGAGCAATATGTCATTTCATAAAGAAGACTGTGTTCATCCCTAAACCAGACCTTGAGGATGATTATACCTGCAGGTTTAAAGGCCTCAGTACATGATAAGGTTGAACTAGTGTTTTATAAAACTCTACATTATGGTAGGTTAACACGTCACCAACACACTTGAATGCCCAGCTGACAACTTGATGATTTGCTGCTATTCACTGGCTCTAACAGGATCTGTTTGTCTGTCATCCTATGAAGTCCCAGAAGTTGCATTCCAAATGCTACCCTGTTCCTAATTGTAGGTTACACCATAAAGTTTAGGAAATAGGTTAACACTTTACTTTAAAGTAATATTAATAACTGTAGTAAGAACACAGTAGGTGTGGTGACATGGCTTGGCAGGATCAATTTGACATAATTGTAATTACACATTCTCATTCTGAATGTTATATTGCATCTGTTACTATGTAGGTAGTATTTGGTAAATACAGGAAATGCACCTGTAATTACCTGTAAATTACATGTCAAATAATGAAGGTAAAATGTGACATGGTTAAATCTAACTGAAAGGTGCCAGTGTTGAAATCACATGTAATAGCAGGGTTCATAAATACACTAGGACCTGGTAAAAAAATAAAAATAAAACAACGATGTAACAAGCCACACCCTTTCACTAACCCAGTTAGTTTATTATGGCAAATAATATTTTTATTCAAGATAAGCTGTCAATTGTTTTTGAGTTAGCAGAAAAGTGCATTCATTTATCATTCGCAAAGTCACTAGAACACCAGCTAAACAAGGAATGCAATAATCTGCTCACGCCGCTGGCAGATCTGGTAAATTTTAATTTGAATAATTTGTTATTAGTGTAATGTCAAATTAAAATAAGTTGTGCCATGTTCTTTTGTCTGAGAATGTAGGTGTTGCCAAGTAGACATAAATTGAGAAAGTGGGATGTTGCACAAAATAGATCAGATTTCCTCAAAAACTTCAGGTGAGAACTGTTGAGTTGGAGGGCAAAGCCAGGTGGCACGGCAGAATGTCTTCAATTTGTCAGGTGATAGCAAAATACCTTTTAACATGATATGGAATATGACTGGTTAAATCTAAGTAAATGTACAAGCCCCATAACAAAGGGTGTGCAGACTTGGTGTGCCACCAAGGTATTTCCAGTGTTTTATTTATTTTATTATCTTTTGGAGAAATTTTTCATGTCTTCACTTAAATATTGTTGGTTACAATGTCTTATTAATGGTGAAAAAAGGTCTGACATGATTTGTATGATTTCAGCATTAAGAAAGGGTTGAAAGGGTTTCAAAAGCTGTTTCAAAAAGATACTTTTGATATCCATGGCCGGTATTTTCCACAAAAAATATGATTTGAGATTACAAAGTAATAGACCCAGTGTATTATTATTCTGCATAAGAATGACAAGTCTGAATTCATTCTGTATCTCCAGCTGTGAACATAAACACAAAAACATAACATAAACAACCAGTGTATTCCTCTAGCTTTTGCCATTCAAATGAAGTAACCTACTCATTTGTAGCTGAAACAGATGGGGAATTACACACATTCCTTTAATTTCTGTCTTTTCTTGGCCAAAACACAGTAAAAAAGGGGATTTGTGCAATGCAATACATAAATGCCTTATCTAGCCAGATTCACAAGTCATCAGAGTCTGATGGACAAAGTAAAACAAATTATGTTGCTAGCACAATTACACAGGACATATGGGTACGATGTGAGGATGTCATGCCACATTTCATGAAATGTATGGAAAACCATCCTATTTGTCTATGAGAACATATTTTTACTTTAAAGGTACCATTGGTCGACAATTCCCTCTGGTCAAGAAGTGGAATTGCAGAAACAAATGAAAACATAACTACTGATAACTACTGAGCATGCATCACCTGCTGAGGATAGAAAACGTGACACCATTTCTAAATAAAGAAATTATTAGAAGTTAACACGTTCGTTATAATGTCCATGTCACCAGATTGATCTTAGATGCAGTAAGGTTAGCTAATAATAAGGATTGTTTACCACATTGAGTAAGCTAACGTTACTAGCTAGCTAACTTTGTTAGCATTTATCGCTAACTTTAGAATCGTTGGCAATTAAAAAAACAAAATGTTTAATTTTTTTCCTGACTGGGCTATCTATTCTTTTAGATGAAATGATCATGGCAACGTCGCATTCCACTAAATCTTGGCCAATTTTAACAAGTCATAGTATTTTCAAGACCCTACAGTGTCATTTTAAAAGTAATTAGCACCTCATCAAAGTCATTAGCCCCACACCAGGTTTTGTACATGAAAAATCTTGCTGAAGTTATCCATTATGTTAGTACGCTCCTTAGTAACTTGCTTACCTTTAGAGGAGAAACACGGCCAACTCAGCGTCACTTTTCACTTTTACTTTGGAGCAGTACAGTACTGGATGCTTGCATTTCATGGTTAACTCTTTCCACCTGAGTTTCTCTAACACAGGTAGTGGGAAGAGTAGGCAAAAGGGTGTGGCAAAGCACACCACCAAGGTCAGGAGAAGGGGGGGTTGCACAACAATTAGGACCAAAACATACAATACAAAATCATTGGGGCAACACAATGTCCTCCATGGAATACGCTTACAATAACAAATTTATGAAGTACAATTTATGAAGTACATCTTTTGAAATACATTTAGAACTTTTCTACTATTACATGGTGGAAATCTGACAAATGGCACCATTTAAGATTTAATTTCAGATGGTCAGAGTGTCGGCTGAACAATTCCATTTGTGAATGGTGTATCTGGGCAGTTCTGGCGATGTCACTCAAAAGTACATAACCGCTACTGTAGGTCAAGCTTCAAATAAGGCTGATCTTTCTGCCATCTACAGTGAGGGAAAAAAAGTATTTGATCCCCTGCTGATTTTGTACGTTTGCCCACTGACAAAGAAATGATCAGTCTATAATTTTAATGGTAGGTTTATTTGAACAGGGAGAGAAAGAATAACAACAACAATCAGAAAGATTTTTGGTTCCCAGGTGTCTGACTCCCTTTAAAAGTGTGCTCCTAATCTCAGCTCATTACCTGCATAAAAGACACCTGGGAGCCAGAAATCTTTCTGATTGAGAGGGGATTAAATACTTATTTCACTCATTAAAATGCAAATCAATTTATAACATTTTTGACGTGTTTTTCTGGATTTT
The DNA here is from genome assembly GCA_016801175.1 of Esox masquinongy. Taxonomy (NCBI): domain Eukaryota; kingdom Metazoa; phylum Chordata; class Actinopteri; order Esociformes; family Esocidae; genus Esox; species Esox masquinongy. Next base: position 42,353 of record JACXGI010000559.1, read on the forward strand.
TTTGTTGTTATTCTGTCTCACACTGTTTAAATAATCCTACCATTAAATTATAGACTGATCATTTCTTTGTCAGTGGGCAAACGTACAAAATCAGCAGGGGATCAAATATTTTTTTCCCTCACTGTAGTTGGGGGAAGCACAATTCATATGTGTGCAAAGAAACAAAGAAATTCCTGGGAACCTCCCCACCCCAAGCAATGCTGGCCAATTTGCATTCCTCCAAGGAACACCAGCCAGAAGCACATTCATGTATTAACTGATACATGGATTAGGTTTATGTTGACAGTTGAGGGCCAAGTCTCATTCAGTCATACCTCCAACATCACTTTGTTGTCACCTTCCTTGGAAGTCTGGAGAGATTGTCAGGCTCACAGTCTGTCTGCCTAAGTAGTCTTTTTCATTAGTATTCCCAATTAGCCAGGACCTAAGCAATGCCTACTGTTCCTGGGGTCCAAACAAAAATCAAATCACAATTAAAGATGTAATATACATTTGCATTACACATAGCAAAACCACATAATAAAATGTACAATACAAACAGAATGCATAATACCAAATAATGTATGTCTCTTCACTGTCCCTGTCATGCTGCTAGGTGTTGTTTTATCGGTTTGGTAAATCAGATTTTATTGTTAGCCCATCTGGGGTTGCAGACAGTAGTCATGGCTCTATTTAGTACTTTGTGCCTCCCAGCCTCTGTATGGGCTTGGTGACTGTGAAGACACCTCTAGTGGCATGTGTTGTGTGGTGTTGATGGGATCCTGAGCGGTGTTGACTGTTAGAACAATTTGGCACCTTTAACACATCATCACTACTTAGAAAAACTATATTGATCTAATCAATGTGAATCAATCTCTGCTCTCCTCTAAAACAGCAGTTTGAAATGCTTGACATTTACATTTCAGATAGATTTTGAAGGCTGTTCTGTGCCAACTGTAGTTTGCCTATGTCATTCTTTGTGGGATTATATAACTACAGGTGTGATACAACTAGGGGGTTTGTTGGTTTTGTTAGGCCAATTTATATGACAAAAAAGCAGAGCAACATTTAAACTTACCTGTTCCCATCCTAGTCAACACTGAATCTATCTTTTGACAGTCAGTTTGTAATCTCTGACACTTAGCAGTCTATTCTCCTGAACCTGCTGAATGTCCACCATATTTAAAGGAGAAAATTGTAAATTTGTCTCCCTAGAGTCTACAAGGAGAACAGCAGAAACATTGCATTTACAACTCAATAACTTTAGCAGCCAAATATACAAAAACGATCTAGCTCTAGCGTCCCATTTTTATAGCCTATCCAATTTTACTTGTTCAGTCTAATGGTGTAGTGTTAGGTAGCTACAGTGATATAGTGGTAAACAAAAAAAGGTGGGTAAATATGAAGTTCTCTGGATAATTTTCATACAACAAATCATACATCAATATAATCAAAAACGTATTACATTTTTAAACAGTACTAATTAATTGCATTTAATGTAAGTCTACTAAAACGAAAAGCCTAGAGTAGGTAATTAATAAAGTTATTAATCTAAAAAATTAATAATCTGGACTGAACACAAATTCCACCAAAAAATATAAATTTTCCCACTTCAATAGATTAGATAAAAATATTAAGGCCTTTATTATCAACAAAACATTAATTAACACTAGTAAACAACCAACCTCTATCCTCTCTTTATGCACCACTGTGCTCTTTCTCTTCCCCGACGTTTCTTTATCTCTGTGAAGGAATGTTTTAAATTATAATTTAATATGCCCCCTCAAGTCGGAATTCCAACTTGGAAAGTGGGTGCAACCCATACACTGTAAAAAAAAATATGGAAGTAGTAACCGTGATGTCACCCATAGGTGTCTGAAGACCCGTTTTGAAGCTCATTTTTTGCGGAGATGACCGTCACCATCTTGGCAGCGCGTCACTCGGCCTAACTCCCGGATTACCAAAAATTGGGCAGAGGTGGGACGTGGGTGCAGCTGAGGTGCCTGGTTGCTGAAACAACGCCCACTTAGTGCGACATAGAAAAGGCTAAGAAGCTAGGCTAAATGCTACCAGTATGCCACTCTGTGTTGCTAGCCGGCGGTTGTTACCGTAATGTGACCAGCTTACACTTAAGGCAAATTAACCTGAAACTATACAACAAAACTTAAATGCTTAAAATGCTTCAGCATTTTTTTAATATATAAATGTGGTAATTTTGCAACTCTAGATTTTGTCGAGACGATAGACGAAAAATAGGTTGAGACATGCAGATTATATATTAGATATTCACATAACTTTAGTTATGAGCATAGACTGTATGGTTACGAGTCATTTATTTGGATGTCACTTGATTATAGCGTTACTTGTCAATGACTAGAGACACTGTAGCTGAGGCGATACCAGAAAAGACAACCCGAAAGGACCGCTAACACCACACCTGTCACTCAATAGCTCACGCCCCTCATTATAAGACTTAATATCATTTAAACAGATGAGTTATAAAAAAATTCATGAGCAATATACACCAAAACCATTTTTTGAACCAGGCTGTAAACATGTTTATTTCTGCTGTAACGTTGGGCATTTTGCCATAGAGATCTATGGAGATTGCTCCATTTTGCAGCCAGCCTCAAATGACAATTTGTTGAATTGCAGTTTTTGGCACTTCCATTTTTCAGCCTCGGAGTTTGCCCCTTGGTGCAACCCCACTAACCCCGAGTTCGTAATCCAAGATGGCTGCACCTTGTATCAACAGTAAAACGGACATTATACGTATGCCATTCAGCAGACTGTGTTATAATATAGGAAAATGACGTTTATAGTTCACGTTACAAAATTCTGAAGAGCACTCGCCCGTCCAGGTTACAGGTTAGAAATACAATTTAAAACATTGTATATATTCCGAAAGGGCAAGCACAACAAAGGCTTAAACGGGGGCATCCATCTTGTTTTCCGACTTCGCACACTGGAACGCGATCAAATTGGATTAACTCGGGTGTGACGTCATTCTCAGTTCCGACTTCCGAGGTAAATGGGACGTGGCATTTCTCGTTATGCACCGACTTGTTTATAACTTTGAAGAAAATGAAAAACGATGTCCGTATCTAACGATTTTATCGCATCTAAAATAGTGAAAATCCCATCACGTCTTGTTTTTTAAATGTAAAAACACTGATATAGATTGAGGGCGATTTGATAAAATATGTAAAAAAAAAAAACAAAACAACAACGGGTAATAAACTGAGTAATGTTATTTAACTCAGTGATTGAATTAAAACTGAATGAGCATGGCTTTGTTAGCAGCTAAAGCTAGTTTATTTTGTGTTTTGTAATTCAAGTTGTGCACAGTCCATATGATGAAACGTCCTTTTGAGTTTGTAAACGTTTCTCTTGACTTCGGTATGTTTTTATGAGTTGGGAAGGTAAAATCAGAAAGGTGCATCACGGGAAGTGTGAGATTTACTCACTGTAACAAAGACGTTGGAATACGAGGAGAGTCGTGCAGTAACATCGTGAACACCCCCACACAAATACGTTTTACCTGTGCAAACGTAACCTGTGATTATTAAGGCCACCAGCGATGGATTTTCAAAACGCAAATCAAAGAAATAAACTGTGATCATACACCTGCACTCTTGGCTTAAAGTCAATGTCGTCAGCAGCCAATGATCACCAATGGATGCAAAATTCTGAGATGCAAATCAAGCAGAATCACATGGCCTACCAGTATGGACCGAGTTGGTAGCGTCAAATGCAAATAATCATCCTTCGGGCAGAGTGCTTCTCAACACACCTTTTCTCCTTAAATATCGTGATTAATTCCATATTATGTTTTATCTTAAAGGCAGCCCCATGTTACAGCTATCTAACAAATAGTTGCCTAATCAAAAACATTTCCTGCCTGAGTTGTTCAGTGCAACTCTTGGCTGTGTTGTTCGGGTGCATTTGACAAATAAACCTTGAAACTTGGAAAATATATAACACGAAGTACGCCTATCGCCTATCATTGTTCTGAGAAAGATGGGTGGAGTAGATCACACTAAATCACATTTAAATGGGTCGGCTAATATTATCAGATTCACTCTGTTTTTAACAATTAAACTAGCACTTCATCAGTCACTAAACTAAACTGGTTATGCTCCTCCACTTTGGCGCGCATGATGGTCACACACACAACAGCGGCGCTCAATTGTTATTTTGGTTCAAATAACGATGTTTTTAAAACATTAAATAAAAAAATCAAGCATGCAACGTGTCATAATTATTTTGCGCACCTATTCTTTTTCAATTGAAGTAATCCAAAAGTAAATCATACTTTTTTTCAAAAGTATCTGTAATCCGATTACAATATTTTAGTTGGTAACGTAAAGGATTTTTTTTTGTTTGTTTACTTGTAGTTACTCCCCAACTCTGGTCATAGGGCGCTACCAAAATTAATTTGTTGAAGAATAAAATATGTTTTTGAAATCCCTGTAACGTCAATTGTATCATTGCTACATGGGTTTCTGAGACCTCTACATCTTCAAGCAATCATGTGTGAAAAAGCTTGCCGGCCGGTCTTAAAAGTGTAAACCCGTGTAATAGCCACACCCATGTATTAACCACAGTGGTTGAAAATGTTTTCAAAATCCGGGTATAGGCTAAACGGGAAATTACGTTATTTAATGTTATACATGGACAATAGAAAATACATTTTCTCAGGTACAAATTATCTTTTTTTTTCTTTGGAAGCAACGTGTTTCAAGTGGTCCTATTTTGTGGCACTGCTGTGACTTAATTTTGTATATGCTGCTGGACTATGCACTATTGTTGAAGTTTCATAAGGCAGAAACTGCTGTTTTTTGTTGTCCCTTTGTTTCAGTAGTAAATGGTAGGTTACTTTTTAAATGTAATCCGTTACAATACAAGTTACCTGTCCACATAATCATTAACATAACTTTTGGATTACGGAAACTCAGTAATCCGATGACTTAAATTTTAAATTTACTTTTAGATTACTTTCATTAAGTCATTTGAAGACAAATAGGAATATAACCAATTGAACACCTTTTGCAGGATCAATCAATGTTACTTTTTACATAGCAGGCCAAAAACAGAATTAGCATTTTACCATATGTACAGTGCCTTTGGAGAGGTTTTCTAAACCATTGCTTACTACTTCAATATAATTGGGCTGCATCTCTACATTACACACTAAAGGTCTGTCAGATATTCAGACATTCCAATTTATTCAATAACCCTTCATCTTCTAGAATCTGACTTTATCTGTACATAACCCAAAATTTAAGGATGTGTTATCCCATTCTGTAATTTGTGTTTAATTCATGTTTTTTGTTGCTTCAAAACATTGTTAAAAAATAAATGGCATTTTCTCAAAAAGGGTATTGAAATTAGGCTATTGTATATAAAAATCAAGTTATCCGTAGGGCCACCAGCGATGAAAACGCAAATTTTCAAAACGCAAATTACAGAAATAAACTGTTATTTACACCTGCACTCTTAGCTTAAAGTCAATGTCATCAGCAGCCAATGATAACCAGTGATTGCATTTATGATATCCAGAGCAAGCAGAATCACATGGCCTACCTGTATGGAGTTGAGGTGACTGCATCAAATGCAAATCATCATCCTTTGGTAGAGTGCTTCCGGACACACCTTTCCTCCTCAAATATCGTGATGAATTCCATAATAATGTTAAATCTTCAAGGCAGCGCCATGTTACAGCTATCTGACAAATAGTTTCCTAATCTTCTAAACAAGTCCTATCTGAAAAAAGATAAAACACCAGGTATCGCCTATCATTGTTCTGAGAAAGATAAGTGGATAGTAAATTACTAAATCTAATTTTTATGGGTCGGCTAATATAATCGTAGGCATACTGTGTTTTCACCAGCCAGAACCGGAGAAACTTGAACTAGCGCTTCATCAGACAATAATCTGATTATGCACGCCCACCTTTGCGCACACGATGATCACAGACACGACCTGAGGCGCGCAACTGATATTTGGGTTCAAATTAATGTTTTTAAAATATTAAATTAAAAAATCAAACATGCAACTTGTCATAATTATTTTGCGCGTCTACTCTTTTTCAGTTAACCTACAAAATACAAGAAGTAATCATACATTTTTTCAAAAGTATCTGTAATCCGATAACAACATTTTAGCTGGCAAGGAAGTAGTCCAAAAGAACGATACGCGCTGAGACACTGTAAGGAACAAATTGGAAGAGAGGGAGCGTGTTTTATATTAACGGAGCATACCTGGGATGATCTTCCTTGCTGCGGGCCACAGAGGAACGAATTGGAAGACCGCGAAGTTGTTCAATGTGTGCGGAGCTTCACTGGGAGGAGCTTCCCTGGGCGGAGCTTCCCTGCCGCGGGCCACAGACAGACCTTACTGACTTTATCCCAATTTCTTTGAGACTGGCAACGCAAAAGACCGTGAGAAAATAAACAACAAAAATTCATCGGAACGACGACGACTCTATGACCTTGAGTATGTTGACAGTAACTAAACTATTTGTGAAATACTTCCTTTCAAATAACATCTTAATTAAATTCCTTTTATAATTTAATTCACATTTTTCTGTGTTTGTATGATCTTACAAAGGGCACCTTTTATACTTGATCTAGATTTGGGTTGAGCAAGTGATTTATAGCCTACTTTATAATTTTGTTCTGTCAAATTTAGGACCACTGATAGTAATCCATTCCATAACTGACGGAGGCTCCTTGTTGAGTTTATGTCCTCCAGCTTGTTACTGTTTAATGTATACTGTTTTGTCTTAAGCTTACTTAGACACACTGGCTTTATATCAAACAGAGAAACTGTGCAAAATAAACCATGGCAGAGGGTTTAAAGCCATTGCACTTGTGTTTATAAGGGACAGGCTATTACCAATAGTAAGGAATAGAATAGGGTGCCACACTCCTGATCAAAGTCAGTCTCAATGAGAACAATGTTGTCTTCTGTTGATAAATTATTGTAAGCTACTCAGTCAACGGCTAAACTCTATCCTCAATGTTATAAAAAAATAAAATAAACATTTGAGTGCTCATTGCAACTTCATTGGATGACCTTAGTCTGACGTCCCTGATAAAATAAAATACCCATTACATTCAGCATAGCAAGGAAAGATCTGCAACCACCTGAGGACCAGTGCATACCACTAAAGCTTTGCGTTGTACATAGCTATTTACCTGGTAAGCACAGTATTTATATAATGCATTGTAGCTTGCACTCTTTGAGATTTGATACACTTACAGCAGCGCTACATCTGTATGCATGCGAGTGCTACCTCATCTGTAACCGCTTCCCCTGTGGCTACCTACAGTAATCTTCCAATAGACAAAGCCTTCAGGCAGCCCAGCTATCACACACTCACTGCTGGTTTGTTTATTGATTTTCGGCATGTACCCTTGAAGAAATGAATGTTGATCCCCGCAGGATGCAACACATTACAAGACACTCAATAATTTTGACGTGAAAGTGACAGTGAATTTGTCCCAAATGGCTCGATCTTCACTATGTAGTGCTCTACATTTGACTTGAGTCACATGGAAGAAATATGTAGGGAATAGGTTGCCGAAATTGGACCGGTGACATTTTGGCTAGAGTTTTAGCTACCTTGACTTACATTCAGTTCATAGCGTGCATAAAATAAATAAATATAAAGACATACAATCAGTCAATCATAACATCATCAAAGATGTGCACATTGTACCCTCCAGGATATGATAAGAAACCAACTCTCATGCCTGGCTCAATAAATGGTATTATACTGCAGCTCTCTAAAAAGAATAAGCAGCAAGTGACAATAATAACTTTAATGATTTTTTTATGAAACCATGAAAAGTATAAAAAGTAGTGCTCGTAACCTGAATGTAAACCCAATGTACTGTGTTATAATAGCACTGAGAAAATCTCAAAATGGTTCTTTAATCTGAATATGGGTGTTTTTAAGAGTCTTTTAAAACCAGTGAACATAAAAGACAGCATCAAAACACAGAAAAATATATTAGGTATAACGGTGACACAATCAAATGGTTCAGAAATGAAAAGGTTTATTGCCTAAATATTGATTGATGATACAGGCCTATTTATGTATTCCACCTTTTTATGCTTTAATTAAACAGGAGCAGACAGAGGAGTGAAAATTGAATTTTCTTTTAATTGGAATTTCTTTGGAATACATTTCTTTGGAATGTCACATACTCAACCACACAGGCATGCTGAACATAATGACTTTGGGGAAAATAAAAATGTCCTCTATGATGCTCTATGAAGTTCAAAAACCCCACAACAATAGCTAGACGCTAAGAGGAAGATCTTCATGGAAGATCAGAGGACATCCCAGGACATTGTGTCTGCAATATTGTATAAAGCTCATAAGGGTGGTGTGCGACAAACTGATAAGTTGAATATTTCCCACTGTGCCGACAATTTATGGACTCACAGCATTCCTAATTAATATCATGATTTTTACTTAAAGGACTATTACGTTGTTTTTTTGTTGTTTTTTTGTCAGTAAAGGTAATGAATGCAAATTGTGATATTTATATTTATAATACAATCAATTGTACTTATCCCTGGCTGTCCTTTAAAAAAGTAAGTAAAATGTGTAGGCTTTAAGACAGATCTTTCTGAATAATTCAAATATATACAATTTTACATTATAGAATTAATCAAACTTCTGTGCCTTAAAACATTTTATTAGGATCATTGGAAGTCTATTTTTAAAAGATGTGCACAAAGTAATGTTTTTGATCAAATTTTATAATATTTGAATGAAGTCACATCCAGATTGGACTACAGGAGAAATAAAAAAGATTCCTGCAGGATCATTTTCAGGGTTCTTCAAATTGTAACTGTCTCATGTGGTCATGTGTGTGTAGGCCGGAGTTTGTCTGGGTTGACTTAGCCAATTAGAGCGATAATATTAAAGAGAGTTTGGTTTGAGACTGTGAGGTTCGAAAGGGTTAGGTTGGAGACGGTTAGGTTGGAGACAGTTAGTCTTGTTAACAGAGGCGTCGCTAGGATCACAATTCATTCGGGCTTTAGCCCACCCTCCCGCCCCGCCCGGGACAGAAAGTACAGTGTTTTGAATGTACATTCGGAAAATGTCGATGTACACGCTAGCGGCCTTCACATTGTCATAATGCGTGATCGGAATTACAGATGAATAGATCAGGGGCTATTTTTTATTATTATTATTATTTGGTCCGTTTGAGATCCGGGGCTATTCATAAAAGATCCAGGGCTATAGCCCCAGACGCCCAGGGCTAACGACGCCACTGCTTGTTAAGAGAGAAAGCTGTGAACTGTTGTAAATTGTAGAAATTATATATTTCATTGTTTTAACAGTGTCTGGAGCCAACTAGCAACGAGACTAGATAGCGCCTCCATACACCGGCATTTTTTTTTCTTTCCTTTCGGCATGTCTGTGATATACTGTGACTTCAGTTTGTTAGTTACGGTTAGCCGCTAGCTAGCCTTTACACTATAAAGTTACCATAGCAACCTAAGCACCTTTCGCCGTAAGAGGCCTAGCTTAGGTATATTGAAGACCCTGTGAGTTACCATTTGGCGAACTCAGATTGCGACCCTACGCTGGCCCGGCGCCAGGACGAAGTGACTGAGGGGGCAGAAAATAATGGCGAAGGGGCTAATCTTTTTTTGGCAATTTTTCTATAGAGTATTTAAAACTTAAACTGTGGAGGGCAGAAAATTCATCTGAGGGGGCTAAGCCCCCTCTTTCCCCCTCGTGGCGTCGGGCCTGACCCTACGTACCAGGAGATCCTAGGGTTTCCTGAGTGGTGAAGAAATCTCCTGCTAACCAACAAAAAGCAAGCTCTCCGTGATCCTCCGCTGCACTGGACTGTCCTACTGTTTGGAACTCCCCACACAAACGCACACATATTACAGATCGACGAATAGGGCATCGTACTGTCATTTCTTCTGATGCAATTTTCACAGGCCTGCACCAATATATTTCAGAGCTCTGACTGAGATTATTTCTTTAATAGGGGTACCCCGTGTTTAATTGTTATTATTTATTTGCTCCGAGTGCACTTTTAAGTGAAAGGAAATTCATAAAAACAATAAGTTGCTGTGCGTTAGTTATTGATTAGTTGCCATACTGTTAGTTATACTGTTTGAATTGTACAGTTATAAGTGATTCATTATATTAGATGATAAGTTGTTGTTTCCAATCATTTTAATACTAGTCCTCAAATAACATTTTCTCTTGTGTATATATTCCGTTGTGTGCTCGATTAAAGTAAAGCGTATTTAGCTAGGGAAAGAGGAAAACTCTACCTATTTTAAGTATCTATACCCCAGATCACCCCATATTATCCCTTACCACCAGAAATCACCCTGGTTAGGAGGAAAGGGGTGTTGCATGTGTAATGACTGATCATGTCACAAGACGCAGGCCTCCTTACTGTTAAAATGAACTCCAGCTGTTTGTCTAGTATTTCTAAACAAACAGCTGGAGAAAGGGCTTTAACTTATAGCAGGGCTGCTCAATCCTGGTCCTGGAGATCTACCATAAAGGTAGGTTTTTTCTCCAGCACCAGTTGTGACTAGCCTGACTTAGCTTTCATCCTGTTCATTATTAGAATCAGGTGTGCAAAATTAGGGTTGGAGAGAGAACCTAGAGGGTGGTAGCTCTCCAGGAACAGGATTGAGCAGCCCTGTCATATAGCTACATTTCTGTGAATTGATCTGCCGATGCGTGTGAGAGATGCCATGTCAGTCTCAACCATTAAGGCTCTATTCAGTAGGGCCTATGATTAAGTGTAGTCTTGCCTAGGAGTTTGAACGTGAATGTTTGGCTTCCCTCTATCCACTGGGATACCTTCTCTCCAATGCTATCACCGGGGCAGAGTCACTGGCTTTCTCAAATGCCCCATGCTGTCATAAGAGGGTACATCACATCATGTCAGCCTCTTTGCCACACTGGACCTAAGTGGGTTGGGTCTTGTTTTTGTCCAGCTTAGTGCTGCATTTTGGTATGTGATGTGGGCTATACCAAACCATGTCTCAGGGTAGTTGTCCTTTCGTTGGTCTAGAACAGGGATGTCAAACTCAATCCACGAAGAACCTAGTGCCTGCTGATTTAGGAGTTTTCCTTTTAATCGGAGCTATCTGAGATCCAAAAACGTAAGACACTCTGCTGTCCATGAAATGGGTTCCATACCTGTGGTCTAAAACTTCAGTTGGCAAAGAGGAGTTCAGGGGAAATAATTGTTGCAAAAAGCATGCATGCCTTTCATGTCCAAGGCAGCTACTTTTATGTTGTTAGGATTTGTTAAACTGTCTCTTATTTCAAAAGTATTCTACTGGGTGCTCTGGCGCTTTTTTACAAGGATTGTTAATGAGACATTAAGATCATGTCAATCATTGCAAATTTCTTTAATTGTGATTAAACTCTAACCTTTTCAGACATGAAGGTTACTTTATATTTGCAAGATTCTCTTATCAATGTTAATAAATAATGCTATGCCCTCTCAAAAGTGGTTAGCTGTTTTTGTATTCTTTATAAAAGGATTCAAAATTATTTATTAAATCATGAAAGTTCTAAATCCATGTCAAAAATGAGATCACATGCAAAGATATTTTTTTTCCTTTAGTCTGGAAGATAAATACAAATAAATCCCCATTAATAGCACATCTGGTGCTATAACAATTACTCATCCAACTAAAGGGGAATATCCTGTCTTGGATGAATCTGTAACCTACAGCTGCTGTTATTTCATAGAAATAACAAATAAAGTAGGCTGTTCCTCTTGATATACAGTACCAGTCAAACATTTGGACACACCAAATGGGTAACCTTTTACTGGTACTGTATATTTCTGCCAGGTATTAGCCTACTTTGCAGTTTAGGGCGAATTTTATCATTATTTGCAACGGAGTGACAGAACGTGTGCTCCACACTGACAGACGGGCAACTTCCTGATAATTGCCAGACATTGCGGGTGGGGTCAATGGGCACTGATTAGATAGGAGATGGGAGCCTGTGGTGTCTTATACATGTGAGATATGACAGTTTGCTGTATATTCAGAATTGTTTCTCAAGCTACTCATAAATGTGCTCCAAGTAGCTCAGGTTTGACCTGTTGTAGACCCCTGCTCTAACATCTTCACATGTCTACGTTAATCTAATTTGTGTCACTATGGTTGAATGACCTAGCATCATTACCATTGTATGCAATCTTTTACTATGTACGCAATGAAACGTGGTCACATCCTATCCAACAAAGAACAGTTTACATTGGATTTTCATTAATTTAGCAGATATTCTATCTAGGATTGCTTTCAAGAACATTTGGATATGTGCACCTAGCTCAAAGGCATATTTTAAGATTTTCAGGTGGGTGGCAAATGCTCTAAACACCAGGCTAACTGCCAAGTTGGTCTGTAATTTTCTTTTTTCAATAACTCTCCATTTTGGTCCACTAGATTGGTTCCTTCCCTATTTGTGGGGCCATGATGTCTAGGCCAAGCGACTGCATCATGTCAGCCTCATGTCTAACACATGCCAATCACATTAACGTGAATATTACTTTTCTGGTGCGAGGGTTGCGAGTGCATAAAAGTGAGGCAAAAATGAAAATAAGAAAACAACAACGACACAAAGAACAATGTTTCTATACTTTTATATCAAAAGAAAGGCAGTACCACACAGTCTTCAACATAAGAAGACACAATAAGCTATGCAAATATAGCAATGAACCACAGCAATCAATGTAATTGTGACGGCTGCTCCGCGTGGCGCTGCGTGTCCTCTTCCTCTCTGGCGCTCCACCTCTCCGGCGTACTAACTGCCAGCTGGAGACGATGGGAAATGCACCACACACACACACACACACACACACACCTGCACCTCATTAGTTATGTGGTTATTAAAGTTCCTGGTTTGTCACACACCTCACAGATAATATTTGCCTTTGCATATTATCTTACATGATTCTTTGCCATTTTAACTGTTTTCTTATACTCTGTTACTTCACACTATTCCTATTCTTCATCAAATGTCCCCGGCCTTAGACAAGACTGTTTCATTGACATTGATTTTCCCGATGTCTCACCCCTGGTTTTCTCTGGTTGGCCAGTGTTGACCGGGAAAAGATTCTGTGTGAAGAACTCTGTGACCAATCCAGTCACAAGCTGGGGGTGTGACATCACTGAGAGAGTTCCTCATTTTCCAGCTCTGTAACACTGCAAGTGGTCACGTGCAGGTATAGCTGCTCCTCTCTGTAATATTTGCCGTCAATGCAGTTCCATATCTGTGTGTGTCTATACAGCTTCCTGTAGTGTGTTCCATCTCTAGCTCTGGGTGCTTCTCCACCTCCAACCCTGAGGGCCCTTTTTCAACCCTGGAGCAACAGGCTCTAGCAGTTGCCATCCAGTACCCATATGTTACTCTCTGTCTCACCACAACCAGCATATGGCCAAAGGTGCCAAACATCCACCCAGCTCTTTGTTATCCAGATGGAAGAAACGCCCCAACAGTCTATCTAAACTGTCAGCTAGCATCAACAGTGGTCACACCAGCAGAGACCGCATCCTCTGACCACCTCCATGCTCCACTTTAAGTCTCTCCCAAATGGGGCATATAGTTTTCTCCCCACTGCACTGCATTGCCTTGACCACTATACTGCTATTCCCAACACTGACAGCAGGGAAATATGTGTGTTTACCGTTTTACAAATGTGGGAGCTGCTTTGAAGAACTCCCTGCTGCTCCAATCGTGAGCTGGGGGTTGGATGACTGGTGGTGAGAGACTTTGTGCTCTTTATCCTCAGTTTCCAGCTCAGCAACAGGGTCAGCGGTCACCTGCAGCTACAGCTGTTCCCCTCACAGATATCTACTGTGTTCTTCCCTCATTACTCTTCTAAATGTCATCATATCTGACTGTATTATGTCTGTGGTGTATATTGCCACAACAACTAGCCCTAACTTCTAACTTTCCTCCTTGTGCTAGCTCCCAAGTTATTTTAATCTTGTTAGCTTCGTACTAGTTTTCTGTTTGCTTTCCTGTTTGCCTTTCCAAGTGTGTTGATGGGTCATTGTAATAGTTCAGTTTCAACGTGTAGTTCACATTCCTGTTTAATTGATGCATGTAATGTACTCTGGTGGGTCCCTTTTGCCTCATGGTAGCCATTTGCCATTCATACTGTTATAATTACTGGGAAATATGTCTGCCACTAATTATAACTGGCTTGTTTTTGGTAGCTCCACCTCTTCTTCATGGGTGTCAGTCATCCTATCTTTAGAGCTACTTTAGTGCTGTCCTGCCGCCTAGGGGCATTGTATATATGTCCCTAGGTGGCATTTTATATTTGCCTATTCCTATAATATGTATATTTTCTATACTATGCATACATACATTTCAAACACACTTGCTACACAGGCGTTTGTCCTTGTCTGCTATTGAATAGAGTGTTAACAGTGGATCACCGGCTTGCAGCATATAACTAATAGAAGATAGAGGGGCCGGAGTTCCACTCCCAGCACGCTCATAGTATCTTACATTCACAATGTACCAGTGTACTATGGCAGATCGTCATCTTACAATGCTAGGCATTCAGCATATTACTCTTATATTCTTAAGTCTGTCGTAGATTGCTAAACTATGTTTTATATACAATATAAACATTGGTGTAATATGTGAAATTATACAAGGACTTTCTAAATGCTAATCAGGACATGCATATAGGTTTTCACGCCAATGCTGAGGAATGGTTACTCACAACCTTCTGGCTTTGAGTAATAGACTTTATGTCATGCCGGTGTCCCAGGGTGTACCAGCGCCAACCTCTCTGCTGCGCTCATCCTCACTGGTGTTTTAACCACCAGCATGGGAACGATGGCAGTAACAGCCCTTCCCCACACCTGTGTCTTGTTGTGTTCGATAAACTTTGCTTTAAGTTGCCTTGTTTCTGCTCACCCCTCTTGGGTTATTGTCCTCTGTGTGGTTTGTAGTGTGTAGTGTGCTGTTTTGACTAACTGGATAAACTGAATTTGTTTTGACATGTTGCGCCTGGTGCTTCTTTGCCTCCGTTATTACGCGCATTACACTAACAAACCTGTGCCCTCCTCAATGAAAACTTCCACTGATATAGGTGTGAATCAGACTGACTTAGGTGTGAATCAAGAAGAAATATATCATTTCAACAGCTTCACTAGAAGAATATTGGTGAATGAACTAGCCTAATGAACAAACATTTGACCAGGTGTCTAAATGGACCCAGTCCTAATTGCATGTCGGCATTTCTGATATAATAACCATTGGCTTGCATGTGTGAAAGTGACATTAGCCCAGACGCACATGGTTTGCCAACTGTGTCCTATTTTATTGCATTTACATTCACATAATTTAGCAGATTATTTTATACACACCATAATTCACCCTTAGAAAAATGTTTGTTTGTTTTTACACTGGAAGGTGATTGATAAGCCAATACAACATTATTATGCAATATCATACCACAGCAATAAATGTTACGTATTACACAAGAATGACAAATGGCTACAGTAATAAATAAATGATCTAAGACGATATAGAGTGAACTGGAAAATGCTCAACCTCTCCGCTATTGATTGTAACATTAGGAGGTTTGGGGAATCTGGAATGAAATGGAGTGAACCGCTCCATGTACTCCACCGTAGAGGGCCTTCCTGGTTATCGTGCTCGTGGAAATTATCTGGGGTACACCAAGGACACAGCACTCTTGAGGCGGATGTGCCCTGATTTCAGAGGAGGTCAAGAGCATAATCCTTGGGACACGGGTGGTATCATAAGACGTCCCACAGTGGAGGAGTTGACTGATGTAGTGGAAGAAGAACACCAACACATGCATAGAATGGTCCAGGCACTTTGTCAACCAGCCGGCGTTGTCTTTTCTTTTCGACAGGGGACTGCACACAATTCGCCACATTGGCCTCATGCACTGTCGTCCGTCTGTACCAAGGGTTGGCATGTGTCTCACAGATAAATGCAACAACATATTCCTTGAGAGTAAGAAAGCTAGCCTCTCATCATTCTCTCTGGCACATCTCAATTTTGGCACGCTATTTTGTTTTTCAATGTTTACTGTGTAAACATTAGAATAAAAGTAACCAGACTTGATTTCAGCTGCCCCTTAATTATTCTCCTACTCCCCTTGTATCTGTTATGTATCTGAAAACATTGATTTTTTTAACCCACAGCTGAGCTATGCAGGTTAGTCTGGTCCAAGCTTACGGTTGGCACAGCACTGTTTCCATGAGATCAGAGCTTGTTGTGGTGGTGAGAGAGACAAGCACAATTGCCTTTTTTCTCACTTAGAGAACTAGAATGAGATTCACATAATATCTTTTCCATACTCTGCTCTGAGGGTCATGAACCTACAACTCTCAACTCTCCAGTGTAGCACTCTATGTATTTCCTTCTAGATTCAGGAATATAGGAAGGCTGCTGGAGATCTCCTTGCAAGCAAACAGACTAACAGGCAGTGTGTTGGGCAGACAGATAGACAAACATACACAGAAACACAGACAGACAAGCAGGCAAGCAGAGCGGGTGAAATCCAGACAGACAGACAGCAGATATATAGACTCACAGTCAGTTAGTCTGACTTTCTGTCTACAAGTGCATCCGTCTTTCTGTCTTTCAGCCAAATCTGTAATTTTTACTGTCTGTAAGAGTATCTGTCTGTCTTTCTGTCTGTTAGCCTGTCTGTCACAGTATCTGTCTGTCAATCTGTCCATTTATAAGGGTATCTTTTTCTT
Source organism: Esox masquinongy (assembly GCA_016801175.1). Classification (NCBI taxonomy): domain Eukaryota; kingdom Metazoa; phylum Chordata; class Actinopteri; order Esociformes; family Esocidae; genus Esox; species Esox masquinongy. The sequence goes on from JACXGI010000559.1 coordinate 59,117, forward strand.
TGGCTTTGTGTGTCTGACTGTCTCTTTTTCTGTAAGTGTAATTTTCTGTTTGTCTCTTTGTCTGTCTGTGAGGTTATTTGTCTCTCAGTCTCGTAACTAAATCTCTAATCTGGTCCTGTGTACCTCATTTAGCAGAGCATGGTGCTTGCAATGCCAGCTGTGTGTTTAATTACCACGGGGGCCAGTATGAAAATGTAAGCACTTACTACTAAGAATACTCTGGATCAAATGACTTGCATGTATAATGTAAATGTAACACTGACCCATTTTTCATCTTTAGTTGTTATTTCCCGATTGACTGTGATTTATATTTGGCAATGTAATAATCTAAAGAATGTATGATTGCATGGTTTTTAAGGCTCAGATTTCAGAATTGTATTGTGATGCCTCTTCTTGCCTCAAAAAGTACATCACCTTAAATAAAATGATGTTTCCTATTATTTAATCATTTGGTACCCCCATATATTATTGCTTTTGCTGCAATTCAAATACAGGGCACAGAAAAACAGATGAAAATTATTTCATTCCATGCCAACGTTTTTCATTCCCATGTGCTGTGAAAATATCAAAATATTTGTGGTTATTATACATATAAGGTGTGTCTTGTTGTAATTAAAAGTACAATGAAGTATGTTATGATCTCACACAATGCAAGTATTTTAGTGAAAACTGATTATCCGACCTCTTAAGATATTAACCTGAACATTTTCATTTTTCAGTGATGCCCTTTGATGATGTGCCTTGATGTGAGTCCCATTTACTAGACATGCAGAGGTAAGACTGTGATGGAGTAGAGTCCGTCATGCTTGATATAGAAGCACAGAGGGCATCTTAAATTAGTATTCTGAGTAATTTCTGGGTCATTTTTTCTCTCCTTTTTTAGACAACTCAATATGAAGCCTGAAAACTTGAGTGTGATGAAAAAGGCTGGCCAATATGTTTGGAGGTACTGGTACGTACAGTACACCCGAATGTAATAGGTATTGGTGACACATACGCGTCAGTGGGAATTGTCCCTGCCAAATTTAATGGGAAGCTGTGATGAAACTGATGAAAATCAAGGATATAGGGAGTTCAACCTTGAGTGTGATATTAATCTTCATGTGTTTTAAAACTAGGGTTATAAAGATATTCAAAGATCACATAGGGGATTTCGAATGTCTGACTTGTAGGATAAGTGCTGCAGTTCAAGACCTTGGGAATAACATGTTAGAACTGTGCAAATACGGGTTCGAATATATGGAGCATTCAAGACGTTCGAACATGTTTTTCTGAATTATTCATGACCCAATAATGTCCTCACCTTGGTGTTGGGGTGGTAAATATAACCTTATTGTAATGTAACATCAAACTGGGTTCAGCAATAAAGTTATATCGGAACAGATGGACTCGACTCTGCAACAGAACACCAGACACTATTTGTTCAACTGCGTAACTCTCTCCGGGCGTCGCCGCCCGACTCGTTTTTTCTCCGCCCACCATGATGTACCATTGGCTAATACCGGTCTGTCATAACGCACAGTGGCATGAAAGGTGTTAGAAAAGTCCGAGCTGTACCCCTCGACGTCTGTTCGTTAACACCGTAGAAAGTGAAGATGCTGTTCTCCCATGTACTAGCGCAACGTTCGTTCCAGCTGGCGAGAGAGACTGTCCCGTGGTCCATGATAATTACGCAGGAACCCGTTACCGGCAGCACCTTGTCAGGGCTTCCAAGAAGAGGGTGAAAACGAGGTATTTGTCCCTGTTCAGCGCATCCACTTGGAAAGTGAAGCAGCTGCTACAGTATGGGTGCGCTTACGAAGGGACGCTACCTCTCATTGGGCTTCGTGTTCCTTGTTTTTTGCACGACGTGCACAACATCGAAAGGTAAGATTACAAACAATACATAGCCATTCTATCCCAATGTGTGATTGATGTGTGAGCTTGATTTGTCTCCAATATTGAGTCTAGTTAGTGAACAGGTGTTGTTTCTTAGTTGTGCTCACTTTACCCATCCGTTTCAAGTTGGTTGTGCCTTGCCCAGTGTCTCTGAATGACTTCTCTGCATGAATGTGTTGGACACTATAAAAAATGTGAGCACTGTTTGATCATTAACATCTTTGCACCACTAGACTGTATGTAGCCTAACAGGTTCAGTCATTTTTGCACTGCGCGTAATGTCGACATGAGTCATACATCTGGTTATTTTCATTTGAATTGTATGATCTGATTTCCAACAACACTATCTTCTCTGACTCCCCAATCTGCTTCCCAAAATGTACTTCGTTTTCTCCTCCCTCACGCTTTCTGTCATATTGAGATGGTTGAATTGTTTTGCGCCTTACAGCAATATGTATGTGTGGTGTGACTGAGCAACAGGCGCCATAAAGGTGCCATGCCATCATAATCGAGATGATTGATTTTGATGGCACCATCATAGTGCCTGTTGCATCTAGGGAGCAGATAATGTTACATTATTTTACACCATTGCAAAGTATGAATTACAATGTCGTTCAAAGGCACATAAGGAAAGTCAGATGACATAAGAATGGAAATGATAAACCATAATTTAGCAAAGTCATCATGTATGTTGGATTACCCTGTTTTTAAGTATAACTTATTGAGGCATGTTGTTGCAAGAATGTTCAGTTCACAGCTAACCCATGGCTGTGACACCTTTAGTCATTACATGAAAACATTATGGTTGTGACACCTTTAGTCATTACATGAAAACAGTATATGTATTTTGATTGAAGGTCAATGCTAAATTCAAATCTCCATGCTCTCACATCTAAGCCAATATGACAACAATTTCGATGAAAATGTGCAGATCAGTTTGATTGGAGCTACACATCACACCTCTTGCTATGAGCTGTTCTGACGGTACTCTGAACCATACACAGGATCTTATTTACAAGTTTGTGAGCTTAGGAAATTCATTGGAACTTCAGCCATCATCTAAAAATATTCTATATGATGCATAAACAGTGATATAAGTGATATAAAAATTCCAAGACACCCGTGTGTAAATGTACTTATTAAGGAAATGTAAAGTATACGGAGGGGGTTGTGCCTATAAAATTGGCAGAGATATTTCAAATTTAAAGTAAGTTTGAGTCAAAATTACTAACTTGGCCATGCTTGTATTAAAACTAAATTAACATTTTCACTTTTTGAGTTATTAGCTGTATAAATAATCACAATCACATGCCAGCTATTGCATATAGGAAATCAATGAAGTGCTACCTCTGGGAGCATTTATAAATAATGCTATCCTATTTTTTTGCCAAAAATTTCTGAGTTCTGAAACATTATAGGTCAAAACCTATGTTGCTTTGCAACATAGTTGTTAGCTCGCCAGTAGATGTCTACATTCTGTAGCAGAGTAGCAAACACTTGTTCGATGAGAACCGTAGCTAATAATCAAAAGACATCAATTTGGCTATTAATAGCCTGTCAACTCATTGGTAAACTACCCAGTACATTACAGTAACATACTTAGCTATTGATACAATGCCTTGGTAAGTGGTGATGGTGTTCAAGTTTTCTGATGAAAATGATGCAAAAGTAAAAAAAAAAAGCAACTGAATAGAACACAATATACTTGTTCCCTGGACTTCAAACCAGAACAGTGACTTGGTTCAACAATTCATTATTCATTATTCATTAACTCTTAGACTCAAGAGTAATACTTGTTTTTCCAGAATTGGCTCATTCATTGTAGTCATTTGCTTGACCTGCTGGCTGCAATTAATTATTCTGCAGGATTAATACCAGCCCCTCCAGCAGTGGCCCCAGAGACTGACTTGCAACTGTCTGAGGCAGTCTAAGCGTAGAGTGAAACAATACATGTTTAGAACTGATAATTGATTGCCTATGGTGCAAGAATGACTCCAATTAAATGATTATTAAATGTTATCAATGGCCACAGCTTTATAGGACCAAAATGTAGGCTACACAACCAGCCTCTGCTCAACACTTGAACTTGCGAAGTAAGCGTTGTGGCCTGCTGCTGCAGTTTGTGAGCAGTTATACTTTGAAAATACTTAAGTATATGGCTTTTTAATTGTGCATCTAGCAAAAGAGGGATGTGCTAGTCTAGCAATGGTTCTGTACAGCTCCTGCATGGCAAAGGTTGCAATAATCTCAAATAATACATACAAATGGCATACTTTACCCTGTAAGTGACATTACTTACCAGATGTACTTATCTGTTTTGAGAAAGTTCTGAGAAAGCTTGAAGTATTACTGACAACCCACAAGGAGGTTAAAATTAACTAAGTTACACAGAATGACAAACAGTAGTACACACCACACAGACAGACAGGGACAGTATTACTGGAAGTTAATTTCCATTGGTGGTAGTGTTAGTATTTACTTTTTAACGCATTAATGGCTGAAAAGGGGAGGGTTAATGCCAATAATCCATTGGTTAGATAGTAGATGGAAGCTTGTATTGCCTGATCCTTGTAAGATTTGATTCACAATAGTTTGGAAAACCTGAATTTTGTGTCACCTGCGTTCAAAAATATTTGGTGAGCTACTCATAAACAATCTGTGGTAATAAACCTGTTAGAGACTGCTGTTATATGTCATCAACCCCAGATGGTCATGATAGATTATAAAACAGGGTGGTAGATGCTCATTGATTAATACTAGGGAGTTACTCACCAGAATCCTCACATTCCTCAGGTGATGACTGTTCCATTAGAACCAATGCACATATACTATCCCACAGCCCATCAAGCAGTATATGAACCCTCTCCCCTGGACACAAACGTGATGTGTAGGCCTGTAGGACATTTAGCCATGCCACTTGCCTACCATTTGGTGTGCCACAATTGGGATTTGCCTAATGACCCTGCTGTCTGCCTCTTTGACATGAACAACACATGTACCTTATTGTTATTGTTGCTGTCATCATCAACACATTATAAATATGGCCAAACTGACAGCTTATTTGACAAAATCAAATAATTATTCAGGATCATTGTTTTATTCAAAGAAATGGCATTAGAAACCTTGTTATAACTAGGTAGTTAGCTTGATGGTATCTGGGATGACCTGACTGATGAATATTCTGGTCTTGAACCAACTTAGTTGACTAGCTTACTGTCCCAACTCGAGTTGTCTGTGATTCCTGTCTGTTCAATTCTGTAGCTTAATGTGCAACAAACAGACAATGTAATTCATGCCTGGAACTTCTAGCTCTTATATACTTTACACACCTGCTCACTCGGTTTGCAAAATGTAGTAGGCATTTTGATTGTGAAAACACACCTTTTTTGTTAAGAAAATTGTACAAATGTATCATCAAATAAGTTATTACGGTTTTGGCAAAAACACTGCTCCTAAATGAACAGCGTTGTTGTGTTGAAGTGCTTGCTACTGACTATTGCTATCCAGTATCCACTGTGGAGCAGATTTAACAGAGAAGCCATGTGAAATCTCCTTTAGAAATTCACTAATACAGAGTATTATTGGTTCCTTCCAAGATGGCACTATTTCCATGTCCAGAGATTGCTCGATTGTTCTTACAGAATGATCAACCTCTGAAGGAAATGTTGAGTTGCGGCTATTGCAGCTAATGGTGGCACAACCAGTTATTGAATGTTAACCAGTTATTGAATTAAAGGGGAAATCACTATTTCACTCAGATAAATGACTAAAGCATCAGATAACTGACAAAAATGTAAATTAAAATCGGCCAAATCAAAACTAAAAAACGTTGTGGGATCACAGCCAAGGGATCAGGCATCATGTGAATGTGATCCTGGAGCAGTTAAGGTCAGTTGTCTTGTTCAAGGGCAAAACTGAAGATTTTTCTCCTTGTCGGCTTGGATTTAAAATTAAAAAAAATGTAGATACTGGCACAGGGATTAACAAGCGTATGATTTGTCATCATTTTTGTAAGATGTAAAATGACGGGATATCTGACTGTGTGTCATTAATCTTTCAAACAATGATATAATGACAACGTCTGACAGAAAGAAAAACATAATATGCACTTGTCATTGCCTGTAACTCGTCTAACTACTGTCAAGTTTGTCTGACTAGGTTCATGAACTGAATGAACAATTTAGAGACAGAGACAGCAGAGGACCTGAAACATCCCACTCAAAGTCCTGCCCCCTTAACCTTTTTTTTTCTCCAGGCAGGACCTCTGGTGTGCATATTGCACCAATCCTAGAGAGAGGTGACCCAGAGAGGGATACCTCACTGGCTGCATTTCTTTCCTGAAGTATGAGCAGGGCAAAAGCCACTAGGAATCGAATATTTCTTGACACATTCATTGGTGATTTGAAATCAGACACTAATTAATGATTTTTAGCATGCATTCAAAGTAACTGGGAAACTACCATGACAGTCATCGTTGTTGTCATCTCATTTTGCTTCACAGTTTTCTAAGTTTCACCTAGGGTGCATCCCAAATATAATTATATAACCTTAATGGACAATTCTACGAGAAGGTCGATCTGAGCATTCAGAAATATAATGTACTCTTTACCAATTTCCTTATTATTCTTAAATGAATTGCCTAATGTTTCAAAATTTCTAGGAAATATGACCTATAATCACCAACAGCACTAGCACACCTGATTCAGCTAAACATTAATTAATTGAATAGGTAAATTAGGGTAGCTAGGTTATAGCTACATCAAAATGGTGCACCTTATATGGGAGTATCTTGAAATGTTTTCTATATAGCCTACTTTCATGAATGTTTCCAGCACTTTTTCTTTTGCTGTTAGTAACTTTATTTACAGATGTCTTTGAGTTGTGATCAATAGCATCCATATATGTTGTGTTCTAGTTAAGAGTCTCTTGGCAAATTTGCCAAGAAAGCGTTTCTCATACATTACTGTACTTTTTTGTACAATTAAAGATTACAAGTGTATTTATTAGCAGTCTTTAAAAAGTGATGGAGTCATGTGTATTATACTTTAATGAAGAAACATTTAATGTTTTTAAGACTTACAAACTCAAAGTATTTTACATTTCCCCAACATGCCAGTATACATTTGGTCCACTGGAACCCCAAATGGAATAAAGACACACACATCAAAGTTAAATCAATATTTTTTTTGTCAATTCATCACTTAATGTCACATGATTTTGCATGCAAATACAAAGTCCGTAACGCTGGAATCACCCTGCTTTAGATGTTGTGCACTGACTGACATGCTGCATTGGCTTGTCAGCTATCACTTACTGAAAATATTAAATGTCTTTTCCTTGTGTAATGTAGGCATAAATTGTGCTTTTCTTCATATTCCTGGTGGGGAGAAACCATTAAGTTGATATGAGACTATTCGGTTCAATTGCACAAAACCATCTACCATGCAGGGATACTATCGTTGTGGTTAAGTTATTGTACACCTTCGTCTGGAAAGTGGAAAAAAATCTTCTTTTTTTTCAAATCGGAGGCAAGACTAGGGCTCTGTCCCCAATGGTATTCTATAGTGCAGTAAAATTGGATCCTATTCTCTTGATAGTGCATTACTTTTGACCAGAGCCCATAAAGAGAATAGGGTATCATTTGTGACTCAGATAATGTGTTCTCTGGCCGAGGCCTACTGCAGTAGCCTAATTGCTCTGAGGAGAAACCTTCCCTTCCTCCTCGTTCCTTGCGTGTGACACATTACTCTCAAAGGAGGTCAAAACAGGTGTTGCACGCACATTTTCTCACATGGTCGATTCTATTAACCAAACGGCACCAACACGGTAGTGTTTGAAGCATTGGGACCTTACCCCTGGTCCCTGCCACGACTCAACAGACATAAGCTCTTAAGGATCAATGGAGATGTGGAAAAGCCCTATCTGCCGTGAATGAAAATCACGCAAAGGGTCATGAACGGAGGTTCCTCCTGTGCAACACTACTTTAAGCTTTAAAAGGATTTTCCTATTGTGTCCACCTAGTCTGGGATTCACAATTCCTATGTTTCCTCATCTTCACTGAAGGATATGATTGTATTCTGCTCAACCCCTTTCCGGGCTGAATTAGCCTACATGTTCAAATATGAACCAGACAGTGAAGTATTATTGTCTGATTTCAATAATGCTGATTTCAAATCGCAGACAGTGTGTTTGTGTAAAAAAAATCTCAACACCATTTTCTTCTTGGGGAAAAATTGTGAAAACATCATATTTCAACTTTTTATTGGCCGCGTTGTAACCACAGATGTCATGGGTGTAACAAAAAATGCTTGGGATTCAGAACACAGGTAATAGACTCAATGCAAAGAAAACCAAGGAGCTCATTGTGGATTGCAGGAAATCTAAAGGCTGCATTCACGCCCCAGTTCTCATGACACTGAGGTGGAGCGTGTGTCCATCTTAAAATTCCTGGGTGTCCACTTCTCTCAGGACCTCTCCTGGTCCCACAACACCTCAGCCCTGGTCAAAAAGGCGCAGTAGTGCCTGTACTTCTTGAGGAAGCTGAAGAAGGCCCGTCTGTCTTCCAAGATCCTTGTGAACATTTATCGCTGCGCAATCGAGAGCATTCTGACAAACTGCGCCACAGTGTGGTTTGGTGGTTGCTCCATAGCCAACCAAAAGGCCCTGCAACGGTTAGTGAAAACCGCCCAGCACATCACGGGTACCCAGCTCCCAGCCATCGTAGACCTCCAGCACAAGCGGTATCAGCGCAGGGTGCGTGGCACCATCAGAGATCTTTCACATCCATGCCCTAATCTGTTTGCCCTCCTCCCATCAGGCAGACAGTACAGGTCTCTCCGTTCTCACACCAGCAGGCTCAGGAACAGTTTCTTTCCATCTACTGTAACCTTGTTGAACTCTGCGACCCATCACTAACCATAACCACCCTTTGTACCACTGGTCTCTGTCACTGCCTTACAGTCTGATAAGGAAGTTTTCATTTGTCTACAGGTACGTGTCATTGCTGCTATTCCTGTATTTAATTTGCACATGCCGACATGCACATTAAACCTGCCCTCATTGTACATTTAGAACTGCCATTGTACTTGCATTTTCAATTGTTACATACACATGTCTACCTCAGGAACCTCATTGCTGCTATCCCTGCATTTCATTTGCACATGCTACCCTACTCCTTCAGTTTGCCTTGATTGCACATTCAGATGCCATTGAAAATTGCCACTTGTACCCACACAACTATTTATCCCACTTGTACATACATTATATTTAATACTTGTACTTTTTCTACCCTCCTCTATTTGCACTTCTGGTTAGATGCAAACTGCCTTTCGTTGTACTGTACTTGTACTATTGACAATAAAGTTGAATCTAATCTAACAATCTAACTAGTTTTTATGCTTAAACATGTGGAGGAAAATATTTTATACTAATGCAATTGCTCATGTGTGTATGAGAATAGTATACGTTGTATACACGTTAACGTAACATATGCTATTCTCACGTGGGGGGAGGGTGTAGTTGCTGCTCCATTTTTATTTCTCTGTGGCAGCTGATTTGTCTCGCCTCCCACAGAAATAAAGTTCTGTCTTTATATAAAACATTTCCGACCCACAAAATAAAAATTCTGAACCGCCAGCCAACCTGTGATTTGAAATGTTTTTATTCCACTCGATGACTAATCTATTTGCATTCTGTTGTTACAATGTCAAATGCTGATATCAGATTCATTATCTGACAAACCAATCAATCCCCATCAAATCCACATTATGGTAATATCAACAAGATATTTAGCTTATCGCAAATGGATCCTCATGTTTATATTTACAGT
>JACXGI010000559.1:68923-128808 GCA_016801175.1 Esox masquinongy
CACACACACACACACACACACACACACACACACACACACACACACACACACACACACACACACACACACACACACACACACACCCAAGGTTTCTGCCTATTTGCCGAGGCAACCAGGATTAAATGTCCTGATACTTGGTGGAGTTTGTGGTGCTGTTGACTGTAACACAGGCATTATATCAAAGCCTAACCACAAAAGATAGGAGGATCTTTTCTGTATATGCATCCTTATTGTATCTTCAAACCCACTACTGGCATTGCCAAAAGGCTCTATTTTAATTTCACCTGACCTTAGCATCCGTTTCAAATTCAGGTGCCAAAGCCTTTTGTAAGTGAGCTTCTTTTTCTTGGCTGCTCTGAACAAATACATGTCCACAATCACAATTAAATGAATTTAAATCCCATTTTGTAGCTCAACAATATGTATAAAAAGGTGGGTGAAAACATATTATAACCACTGTATATATCTCTTTTATATACAGTGAAGTGAATTCTTCGTCTCATGTATAATATATTTTTAAGATTCATTTGAAATCATTTGAAATCATTTGAGACATGATTGATTTGTGTTTACAATACATTTGAGTATTATTTAGCTGTTAGTATTCAGTCAGTTAGAGAAAACTGATTAATAAAGCTGCGTAATTCCCCAAACATCTGCATTATTCTGTTTAGCCTTATTATCCTCTGGCTCTCTGAGTTGAGAGTCTGCCTGCCAGCAATACAGCAGCACCTAAATGCATTTATTTAAAATGTTATCTGAGCCCTCATCCAGGCTTTTGTTTTTAAACAACATTGCACTCTTCTCACAAACGCTGATTTTTGTCAGTTTTACAGCCAGATCCCCAGGTGGATGGTCAGGCAGGTGGACTACAGTTCATGGATGAACCAACCTACGCTGCCCTCCCTTCTTTTCCCACTCCCGCCTTGAGACTTTTGACATGGACTCATCAAATTGCTTCATAGATCAGTGCCCCCGTGAACCAGGCTGCTTATTGTGCTTCTCTCTATTTGCTGTCCTGAAAGGGATTGACACCGTTGGTCCAAGAACTGACACAATGAAAAAAGAGAAAGAATGTACTTTGTTCTGAAATTGCCTTACTTACATTTTTTTTAATCTAAACATTTTTTTTTATCTTGGCAAGGCGTTGAACAATGCGTTGAAGGTCAGGTCGGTTGTTTTCACTCTGATAGAGAATGGGGCTGTGATATTTTCAACAGCTTTCTGTTCTAGAAGGAATCCCGAGAATCTGGCTGCCGGGTGTGTCACTGTGCAGTTCAGTGACCGGATTTACATTTAAATGAAACCAAATGGCTGTACATTCGGATGTGATATACAGTAATGGTGCGGGTAATAAAAGCACAGCCCCCTTGCTCTGATAGATCAGCTAGTAGCTACTGCCTGAGATTGGTGTCGTTTAGGCACTTAGCAGGTTTTTTATGACTCACCTCTTTCTGTGCATCAAGAATATTACATACAAAACAGGCATCATTTCAACTGATGATTCTTTGTATAAGCATATTGTACAGCCTAGTAAGTGGGTTCACTACTCTTTCTCCTGTGCTTTTGTGACAATGTGATGCATTGTCCAGCTCTAATATAGCTGTTTTGCTTAGAGAAAATGTGTTTTAGGTGGACATCTAACTTGGTCACATCACCTGGTGTAAAATTTTGAGTGAGCCCTTTCTCCCACTGCCAGCATGGACAATAGGGCTCTGGTCAAAGGCAGTACCTTTCAAAGGGAAAATCTTGCCATTTGGGACATTCATGCAAGCACACAGTAGATGGCTCAGGTCAACATGGAGCCCTAACACCGTGTCTTGCAGCCTGAACCATTTTATCCATATCAGTTAGAAGCACTTTCACACAAGTTCACTGCCACAGAATAGAGTGCATGATTTCCAGAAACCTAAAAGTGCTAGCATTAACAGACTGAAAAATGTCAAAGGAGAAAAAAGCATCAGAGAGAAGAGCGGACACTTGATGACTAGAAGGATAATTTTATTTTCTGGTATATATGAAGCCTCTGTAGGGACTAATTAAAGACCTAATGTGCTTGAAGCTTGTAACCTTGTGCTTGTAGGACTCCTTCACACTGTGCAGTTGAGAAACAGAATGAGATGATGATTGTCTTTAAGTCTTTACTGAATCTCTCCACACATCTGTAATTTAGCCTCTGACTTCAGTAAACAAATACTCACTGGTAAGTTTTTGCTTGTCATTGTAGAAAGCAAAATAATTTTTGGATGAAGCGTTGTCTTGTAAATCAAGATAAAGCTGCGTGGCGTAGGCTAGCTCAAAATTCTGTCCATATACATTTATATTTAGAAACAATGCATGTACAGGTATATAACAACATGTGTTTACTTTATCAAGTGCATACTCTCTAAGTGTGAAATAGTACTTCCTACTAAAATGTAATTAGATCCAAACAGCCAATTCTTAACACAGGACACCCTAGTACCCATTTGCAAATCTTTCTTGGTTAACACACGGTTAATAATATTGCTTAATTTATCAGTGTCCAAGGGTGAAATTATGCAGATTTGAATTGAGACGTAGAGTTACAGTCCCAAGTCCTTTGTTAGAAAATTAGATTCACAACAGTCAGTTTGTGAATTAGGAAGTTCAATTATGTACTTACCCTAACCTTAACCCTTTTCCTAACCATTAATCTAAACTTAAAGCTAACTTGCTTTAGCAAGCTGCTACTTATCAAGAGATATTGTAGTTTGTTGGTTGTCATGCCATCTGTTGAACATCTATAGATGGGCATTGGGGCTCTCAAAATAAAGTGTGATCTCTGACCTCAGAATCAATGTTTCACTTTTGAAACATTGGCTTAATCTGTATGGTGCCCAGACACATCAGTGTTATGGATAATCAGGGTACTGTCATTCATGGTGTAAAAGTTGAAGTGTCCAAATTTGCTAAGCTAACAATATTTGATAGATTTATATTAACATAAATTTATAGGATAGTTTGCTGCATGGGCTCGCCAACCATTTAATATTTGTTGCCTTACCATTTTGTTGCCTTTTATGTTTATAGAAGTTCTCATCATCACTGAACCTCTTCTTGCTAGCTGCATGCCAAAGCTTTGTTTAGTAAAGCAACATGAAATGATTAGAACTGATCTAAAATTTTGACAACCATGAACAACCAGACTGTTTGCTTAGCAACTTCAGATCCTCCTGATCCTTTAATAGATTTACTCATTAAACCTTTTTAATAAAAATATTGTCTTTAAAACAAGATGTTGTAAAAGCAGTTTGGCACTTCAGCTTTGGAATTATCGTGTGATATCTTCTTCTAAAGGGCTCTTTCATGACCCACTGTCTGACAACAGCCCTTAAGTAAGGGCTTACTGTATCACATGAAAATACTCTGTTTCTTATTCTTTACTCTTTAAAATTGTATTCTTGAAATTTTCCCCTTTCTATGCTTGTAAAATTGCTTAGAGATTTTGTTTTATAATAATACTTTTTCTTGAAGAAGATAGTGACCAAATATTGCCACTGCTGTTTTTAGTCCTGCAAGGATTAATTACTTTTTTTGTGAGGAAAGGAACATCGTGGAGCATATGAGTTTGCCGGCTTTATTTAATTTATACCAACCTATGTTGGGCCTGCACCCACTAACACTAATGGGTGTGTTTGGGGTGGCGGAGTGTGTTTGGGGGCATGTATGTCTGTGTGTATTGTTACCTCAAATTATTGGCACCCTTGGTAAAGAAGAGCAAAAAGGGCTGTATGAAATGAACAACATATGTAATTAGATATATTTTGTGAAAACAAGAAACCAGGCAAGCCTAGTTCAGCCGGCCCACAATAAAAAGTGTTGATTGTGGTTGCCCTCAGAGGCGTTGCTAGGATCACAGGGTTCTGAATGTACTTGCTAGAAGAAAATTTCGAAGCGCATGCTAGCGGCCTATGCGCAAACATTATCATAATGCACGATCGGAATTATAGGTGAATAGATCAGGGGCTATTTTTTTATTATTATTTATTTTGGTCAATTTGAGATTATTTGAAGACCCAGGCCTAACAACACTACTGGTTGCCCTCCCAAGATTCAAACCCAGGTGAAAGGCTGTGTCTTTAACCACTATGCCACAGAGCTAAACATTTGCAGGGTGTTGGTATAGCCTCTTGGCATTATATAATTTTGTCACACATTAACATCACGCCAAGTTTGAATATTTCGTTATACCCCATTAAACATTGTGTTAAACTGACTAACGTTTCTTATTGAGTTTACCTCCACCACAAATAGCATCTATGAACTGTATGGCTTTTGCCACTGGCCGTTTTAACAGCGTATTAGCCATTCGGGAATGACATTGATACAATAACTTCTGTATCAATATAGGTGACAATAACTGACTTTTTCGTCAAGTGAAAAGACGAGAGAAGCGTGTAGTCAGCAAAGTTTTTGTCTATCCTGAACAAATCCTAAGACATAATTAGAAAATTCACCAGAAATAGTTGCAATATAACAGTAAACAGTTTCATTTTAGGCATCCTCTAACATAGCTACTGAAGGTTGTAGCCAGCAAAGTTTTTGTCTATCCTGAACAAATCCTCTTTTGCCACTGGCCGTTTTAACAGCTAATTAGCCATTCGTGAATGACATTGATACAGTGTCTATCAATATAGGTGACGATAACTGACTTTTTCGTCAAGTGAAAAGATGAGAGAATCGTGTAGCCAGTGAAGTGATTGTCTATCCTGAATAAATCATAATATCCACCAGAACTGTTTTATGTTAGGCTTCCTATTATGTAGCTACTGAAGCTTTTGCCTGTCCTGAATAAATCCCGAGGCATAATGTGTTTTGACTATGACGGGAGTCGATTGCGGGACCTGTTCTGTAGTCCGCGTCTCTAACCACTACACTATTTAACAAGGGGTAGTCCGTCAGTCACTCACTCACCCACTCAGTCAGTCAGTCAGACAGTCAGTCAGTCAGTCAGTCAGTAAGTAAGAGACATTCGCTCTTCTAGGCTGGCTCCGCTTACGCGGTCTGGCAAAGAATATATAAAAACGTATTTCACTCAAATTGGTCAGTTTACCTTTGGTGAGTCAAAAATAATTGTCACCGCTAAGGATTCTTATAAATATAATCAAACAAACCATGGATGGGCCAGCAGCCTATCATGCACACATTTATTTTGACTGGCTTGAATGTATTTTGTCTGTGAACAATCCCTTAATCCCTTATTCTTAACAGGCAGTACAAATACAGAAATCAAATGTGAACCAAGTAAATTAATTTATGGATAGGTTGAAACATACACAAAACATTCATGTACATGAATTGGTAACATTCATGGACATTGCTAACATATTTGACCTGGGAATAAACATTCCAGGGTTGTTTTTAACTGAAATGTTTGTGATTCTGAGTTGTACAAAATCATGTTTCTCTACTTTGAGGATTAAACGTCTGCTCCATGGAAACAAGTTATTTGGACATTATGCAAAAAGAAAGCATCTGCTCTCATCAAGAGAAGACAACTGATGAGAGAACCTGGTTCCAATATGTTTAGTAAACTCCAGGTGCTGATTTTTATGTCTTGATAAAACTGAAAGGGAAATTTCAGCACAGCTTACCTATTTTATTTGCGAATGTTAGTAATGATAAATTTGGCTCAAAAATACATACAATGAAATAGAAACCTTCTAAAATAAAATGTATTTTTTAAAAATCAACATTGACCGTGCCCATGTTGTGTTCTTTGTCTGGGTAATAATTACATGCAAGCACAAAAACATTTTTTTTTTGCTGTATCATTTTTAGATGTATAGTACCTCAATACAGATGTACTTCTCTGTAGCCAGAACAAATTTAAAATGTTAACAGTTTTCAAAAACAACAACATTTACCTGTAGTAATAACTTTTTTCCAATGATAATTTCATTTAGACAAGCAAATGCTTTCTTAACTTTCCACTAAATCTGGTTGTTAGTTCTACAGTATGACGGCTGCCACCATTTTTTCCCACTACATATGGTCATTAGTTCTATGATGGACGAAACCAGAGTTATTTTGGAAAAGTGCCACACGTTGCTGAGGAGACAGGTAGGAAATTAGTGCAGGAGAATATAACCTTTGTGGTCTTTTAAAATCTTAAATCTGACTCCATGTTGTTTGTAAATATACGCTATCATAAGTAACCATAACATGCCGGTTTGGTTTTGCGCAAGAGTTACATTTGACGTCACACCCTGTACAATATAATGACATGTAGAATTCTCAAAAGGCTAATTCTGGCAATGTTCAGGCATCGTTTAAGTACAGATGTCATTTGATTGTGTAGCAGTCCAGACATAGGGATGTCAAGTCAGTTCGCTTCGACATATGTATGTGTGTGTAATTGTTGTTACATCTAAACAGAAGGATTGACATTGGTTACCAATTATTTCCATCAAGCAATAATGTTAATATGCATCACATAATTACAAACCAGCAATATTCAATGTCCTTTTCATCATCATCTAAAAATCATGATGTGTACTACAAAGTACAGTACCAGTTAACAGTTTAGACACACCTACCTCATACAAGGGTATTTATTAAATTTTACCATTTTCCATATAGAAAATATAAATTATGCAGAATAATAGTGAAGACATCAAAACTATGAAATAACACATGGAATCATGAAGCAGCCAAAAAAAGTGATAAAATCAGATCGAAATACATTTCATTTTGTAGATTCTTCAAAGCCACCCATTGCCTTGATGATGGCTTTGCATTCTCTCAACCAGCTTCATGAGGTAGCTTCCTGGAATGCATTTCAGTTAACAGGTCTGCCTTGTTGAAATTTAAGTTGTGGAATTTCATTCCTTTTTAATGCGTGTCAGCCGATAAGTTGTGTTGTACCAAGGAAAAGTAGGGTTGGTATACAGAAGACCATCATTATGTCTGTACTTTGGTAGTCGATGTTATGGCAAGAACAGCTCAAATAAGCAAAGAGAAATGACAGTCCATCATTACTTTAAGACATGAAGGTCAGTCAATCCACACTATTTCAAGAATTTTCTTCAAGTGCTGTCACAAAAACCATGCGCTATGATGAAACTGGCTCATGAGGAACGCCAAAGGAAAGGTAGATCCAGAGTTTCTTTTGCTGCAAAGGATAAGTTACCAGCTTTAAAAATCGGCAATTAACTGCACATCAGATTGCAGCCCAAATAAATGCTTCACAGCGTTCAAGTAACAGACACATCTCAACATCAACTGTTCAGAGAAGACTGTGTGAATCAGGCCTTCATGGTTGAATTGGTTGCAGAAAAACAACTACTAAAGGATGCCAATAAGAAAAGACTTGCTTGGTCCAGGACATGAGAAATGGACATTAGACTGGTGGAAATCTGTCCTTTGGTCTGATGAGTAAAAATTTGAGATTTTTGGTTCCAACCGCTGTGTCTTTGTGAGACGCCGAGTGGGTGACCGGATGATTTCTGAATGTGTGTTTCCCACAGTGAAGCATAGAGAAGGAGGTGTGATGGTGTGGAGGTGCTTTGCTGATAACACTGTCAGTGATTTATATAGAATTTAAGGCAAACTCAACCAGGATGGCTACCATAGCATTCTGCTGGGATACACAATCCTATCTGGTTTGTGGTTAGTGGGACTATAATTTGTTTTTCAACAGGACAATGACCCAAAACATACCTCCAGGTGGTGCAAGGGCCATTTGACCAAGAAGGAGAGTGATGAAGTGCTGCATCGGATGACTTGGCCTCCACAATGACCTGACATCAACCCAACTGAGATGGTTATGGATGAGTTGGACTGCAGAGTGAAGGAAAAGCAGCCAACAAGTGCTGAGCATATGTGGGAACTGCATCAAGACTCTTGGAAAAGCATTCAAGGTGACTACCTCATGAAGCTGGTAGAGAGAATGCCAAGAGTGTGCAAAGCTGTCATCAAGGAAAAGCGTGGCTGCTTTGAAGAAGCACACCTCATTGGTGTGAAATTAGAATGTTCCCCATAGTTGAGATGCCAGACAACATTGCAAAACATGTATCTTTCATTACACTATACCACTGTTTTTTTCTACTAAATGTTCAGTAGCCTGAAAAACTGCAAAGTTACTGAATTTGTGTTTGATTAAGCTGTTGAAATACCAATAAAATAATTCTGCTCATGTACACTATACAGTAGACAGGTAGACAGATCCCTATAGAAGCTTTCACACCTCTATTGTTTTCACTGTACGCACGTTGGCAGTGACAGGAGGAGGCAAAGTGTCTGCCAAACCCCTGGAGCGCACAAAGTATTTGGCAATGCCACCGAAGTTGAATTAATTTCAACTTTTGCGTCTTACCACCATCGTATGGCGGCCAATCACAGACAGTGTGCAGGGTTCATGTTGATTCGCAAACAACCTGTCATGTCTGCGATGGAGGACCTGATGTTGGTGTCTGATTATCTGGAATTATGAGGGCTAATTTTACTGTACCAGGGATTCCAAATGTTGTGCAAATGTTTCCCAATCTCCACTTACATTGGCTCATTTCAAAAGAAACTGACATAACTGGTAGAAATACAGTGCAATCAATATTTCATTTATGATCAAATATACATATTATGTGCATCACTTGTAGATTCTATTATATTTAGATTACATATTTTATTTATGTACATAGCGTCGAACAGGGATATTCAAATCTGGCCCTCAAAGCCAGTTCCACTCCATTTTTTCATTTTAACCCTCTAATCAGGGACTTATTCAGACTTAAGACACCAGGTGGGTCCAATTAATGATGTGGTAAAACTGAAAACCAGCAGGCTCCGGCCCTCGTAGCGTAAGATTTGAATACCCCTGGTGTAGAACAATGATCACAGTTCATGACAACATGGAACTGTGCCCCGGATGAAGACAAATATCTGCGGGTTCGGGTGTCTTCTCACTGCTGCCTTCTCTTGCTGTCACGAGAGGCAAGCTCAGACCCTGTCTGAGCTTGCCTCTTTTGGAGTGGAAGCCCCTTATCTATCAAGCATGGTTATGCAGGAACATACTGCTTACTCCAATTTTGTAGTAAACTTGCCATTTTAAGAAAAATATCTAAATTGAGTGTGTTTTACAGTAAAGATTGATAGCCATAGATACAGCTCTGGAAAAAATTAAGAGACCACTGCACTTTTTTCTTTCCTTTCCAAAAAATCTGAAAGAAATTTTTGAGTGAGGAACAGAAGCGTTCAATTTGCAGTGGTCTCATAATTTTAACCCTTCTGTTCCTCACTCAAAACCTTCCTTTTCGACTTTTTTGGAAAGAAAAAAAAGGTCTCTTAATTTTTTCCGGAGCTGTATGAGCAGCTATTGTAGCTTTTAATCCTAATTGTAAATTAATTCCCACGGCCACTGTTTGTTTACCACTAAGCCAAGCACAAATCAATTGAATTAACTTATTTGCTGTGTTGGTCCTGATAAAATCTTTTTAGTCCAAATGCAATTAGTAAATGCATTCTTCAGTCTGTATTTGAACACGTTTCAGTTGGATATTGGCAGGAGGAAAGAGCTGATGCACTTAGAATATCCAGCTCTCACTGATTCTTAGATCCTCTTCATTAGGCTACTTTGGTTCTTTCATCACTGAATGACATCCACTGGTTATATCAAACAAGGACAACCACTCCTACACACAAACAAACATTACAAAATTAAACAAAACATTACTACTTTAGTACATGTTCTTGAGTGTGTTTTTTGCACACAAAGACCATCCCCGCACTCCTTCTGGACAATTATTTCTAAAACAAATCTCACTGATCTAGAAATCTCTCAAACATGATAAAAAACCACCTAAGGGTCCCCCAGGGTGAAATGCCCCTTGAAACTTTGTTTTACCAAAACTTTGTGTTATCTGTGTTCTCCATGTTGATAAATGAGTAAGGGTGTTTGGCATGTGTGTCAACTCAAAATGTATACACCAATGAAACAGAAAGTTGGGGGGACGCTTAAGAGTTTCGGATGACTCAGATGAACATTGAAAAATATATATTTCACTTGAAAGATTGTTCTACTGGATATATATTTCACTTGAAATATTGTTCTACTGGATATATATATTTCACTTGAAAGATTGTTCTACTGGAAGAATGTCTAATTCTGACCCAATGTTTTTGAGAAATACTTACATTTCTTGATTATTTTTTTTTCCTTTGAACAGTTTTACCTTATTTATAGGCAGGGACGTCGATAGGCCTGTTTTAGGGGAGCTTTTGCCCCCCTAAATGATTAATTAGCCCCCCTAAATAAATCAATATATCAGTCAATATATTTTCTCAGTGATTTCTTTTTTTCGTCACACGTTCCATCGCATCTTAAACTTCTTACAAATTGTATAGAAATGTGATGCTTTGAATGTAACTCACTCATCTGAAGCGCCCTCTCTTCTGTAAATAGTAGCTAACGTCTCCCAACCATCGGCCACCCCCATTTTCGGCCATTTGTAGTGGTCCAAGAAGTAAATCCTTTTCAAGTTCAAAATGTAAATGCACTGGAAAGCAACGGTACGTTTTGCTAATCAATATACCCTTCAAGTTAGCCCACTACCATTTTTTATAGAAATGTATGGAGGTTAAAACTTTTTTGAGATTTTAAAAATGTCATGTATGGAAATTGTTTTAGACAAGTTGCAATTTGTGAAATTCGACTTGCACGACAGACCAGACATCATGAATTATCAAAGTGATCAGTCTTTTTTTCTTTATCTGAAGGCAAGAAATCTAGCTACAACTTTCTAATAGTCACTTCATTGATGACTTGATCAAATGATTACTCAGTACAAGAAGATGTTTTTTAAAATTGCTGTTGGATATGCCGATAATAGGTCGTTCTACGAGATTTCTTAAGTTAAATTCTTCGGTTTCAATGGCACACAGTAGCAAAACTGTACGTGTTTCACAGATTTATGTTTGTTTGTGTTTGAAGTTAACATATTTCAATGTATTCTGTTAAGTGGAAGGCAGATCCGGTTATTAAATGTTTCCTTTTTTATTATGATCAAATTTTTAATGGCTTAATTCCGAGATGAATATGCTAATGACTAAATCTGTTTTGAAATGATTCAGAGAAACCACATTTAGAAACAGAATATGTATGTAGATGTCCATTTACTGTAAACTATAGGCCTAGCTGACAAAAGGATTTTGGTATTTTGGCCGTTTTTGTGCCCTCTGTTGGTGTTGGATGGAGTGGACTTTAATTTCTTTACTTGGACTGAATTTAAGTCATTAGATCAGTGTCTAACACAAACTATGAGACAGGTGTACTTTTAGCCAACCTTGACCCAAAATAACTTTATTTTGATATATTTTACACACATTGCTACTCTCAAAATACATGATGAAAATATGTTTAAGGGAGTATGCCCAGACCCCCCAAACTGAGGCTTAGCCCCCTATCCATTAATCTCTAGGGTCATCCCTGTTTATAGGTTAAATTGTTCAATGTTCAATTGTTAAATAACAATAACATTTCTTCATAACTTTTTCTGCTCATCTTTACTATGAGGGCCAGTGGTTCTAATTGGCATTGTTATATTGTATCTTTTAAATATTTAATGAGATTGGAGAACACATTGGAGGGCATCTTAGACCACTGTCTTACAGAAACTTTCTAGATCCTTAACACCTTTCATCTGTGCATTTAGGGCCGCACATTTTGGACTGGTTCAGGTCTATGCCTAGCAAAAATACCTGTTGTAAAATATGGTGTTGGATGTTTGATGACATGGAGCTATTTTTCATCTACTGGCCCAGGGGCAACTTTACCCAGTATAAGACATTTTACCTAAAAACCTGGTTGTGTCTGATTAAAGGCTGGTAGATCTTCCATCAAAACAATACCCTAAAGCACACAAAATCAAAATCCACACAGAAGTAGTTATTGACCACACAATTACAAATTTTCATTGGCCATCTCATTTTCCTGATTTGAAAACCTGTGCTTTAAAAGGAGGAGGGCATAAGCACAGACAAAGGGTATTGGACCTGAGAATATTCAGGAATGGTCTTAAACCCCCCCCCCCATTGTTTTCTCCAAAATCATTTAAATATTTTAGAAAAAAAAACATAGTGCATATACACACAATGTAAGGTATTGAAAACTAGTTTGGTAATTATCACCTGTATTTATTTTAGCAATAATTTTTTTTTCTATGTATTATGTTCCTTTTTTCCCATACAAGTATTTGCGTTGTTAATTTTTATAAAGTATTGTTTGATCATTGACTGTTTTGGCTATATGACATTTTATCTTTTTAGCAACACTCCATTTTCTGTATACTGTTAGGCACATTTTACATTTGTAATAGTTCGATAATAATAATATTTGTATTCACCTTGGAAATGGATAGCACTGTAGCTGTGTGTGTCACGTGGGCTGTAAGAAGAATATACATTTGGTTGAAATAATTTGTCATCCAAATGTGGTGGCAGTTTGTTTTTGACCGGCTCAACAAACTTTTCCATATCAGTGTTTCCAGATGGTCCTGCAACAGATGAGCCTTTTACGAACCACACACACGTTAATAATCTGTTGTCGGGACTTGAAGTCATTTCCCATCCAAACAGGATCTTCCTGAACCTAACCTTAACCGCAACCCTATTTATACCCGTTACCCTAAACCTAACTTAAAACATGCAAGCACACACATTTTCCGTGAGAATAATTACAGTTTTTTTGAAAAACGTTGTTACAGACATTTTTTTCTTATCCTTCTCCTGCAAAACAAAACACTGCTGATTGGAGTGGTTAAACATTTTATAAGACATTTCTAGATATGAATTGGATCTGTCCAAAGGGCTCACTTCACCACCATTCCACCATGCAGTTTAATATTCATGCTGTGGCATTTAGCCCATGTGTTTACAGAACAGGCTGTAGGTGGGGTGCAGTGTCAACAAACATTTCTAAGGACGGTGTCTGATTGAACCAGACCATAAGCCTCCATGTAGATACAGTCATTTGAAAAGAGATCCCACATATTCCATTTTGTTGGGAGATAATTAAATGTTATTACAGAAAAACATGTCATATTGATGTATGAGTGCATTGCTGAAATCTATATTTGACGATCTCAAATGAATGGCCCTTTTGATCGAGAGAGGTTCCTCTGTAGATCTCTGCATTGGGCCATCCCATGAACCTCCACTATGTTATTTCTATTCTATTTACAACTTCAGAGGGAACAGTATTGATTTGCATAGTCTAAAAAGGCATTTAATAGTGTTTTGACAGTAACACAATGAAAACAAAAGCTCTGTAGTCACCATGGAGTGTAATGTTCAGTAACTTCTACATAAAGGACCCTAACATTGGTTAATTCTGTTCCATTGTTTCCATTCCATTGTAACTATAACTATCATGATTTGTTTTGATTTTTAAATTAGAAAATGTTTTACATGTTGTTAATATGTTTATGTTTTATATAGGGTGCACTTACATGCATAGTTAAAGCGCAGAGAGAAAAACTGCCTCATACGCAATGAAGATGTATGGGTAGTGTTGCAGTAAACGTCAAGATTCTTCTTTGCTCAGCAGTGAGCTTGCTTCAGTACCGACCTATTGCTGTCATGTGCACAATTCGTTTTCAATCCACAGCCTACCAGTGTGCATCAAACATGGCACATTATTACCTTCAGTTCTGTGAGGAAGCATAGGTACCCCCTGACATGGTTTGTAGTTCTTGTCATATTGCATTTGCATATATTGATATTTGATCTTTATTTAAATATATTGAAAGAAAACGCTAACATAATTTAACAAATACCAATGACATGAATACACAAACATTTACAGAAAGGACATCTTTTGCAATTTTCACTCGGCTGTAGTCTGGCAATTTCCATTGAGCATTTATATATTAAAGAGCTGTTCTATGCAATTCAACATTATTGTACGAAAACATTCCTATATATGTCTTGGTGTTAACCTAATCTTAAAGGATTCTTTGAGGATCTTTTTGTCAGCTCTTGGGCTGAATTTGATTAGACAGTTCTGTTCTAGATTACAGTTAGTCTGGAGTCTTCTCCATTTGCTTGGAAATGGTTGCGTAGCCTTTCCCAGGTTCATGGTGTTAAATTCATGGTTTTGGGGTGTCTAAGACCCCCCATTCTTAAAAAAGCCTAGTTTAGAGGTATGTCATCTTGGTATACCTTGATTGTTTTCATCATGTCCTGTTTATTAAATTAATTATGAGACCAATTTCTGAATCCTGATCAAGGTTGCTATCCTGTTAATTAGTTATCCAGATCAACCATAAGAAATGAATGTGTCCTATCCTGGATTACATTGACTGAAACAAGTACCTTCTGTTATGGAACGTGTCCCCACTGAAAAATACCTTGGAATTTGGTTAGATATAATATGACTTCTAAAACACACTTTACTATGTTAGTGAGCAAGCTAAAGATTTTTTATTTTTTTATTTATTGAAACAAATCATGCCTGTCTTTTCAGCATGGAATGTAAGCACCAGGAGTTAGCTAAATGTCAATGAAACTTTGATTAGATCCAGGTTCTATGGTCTGATGAGAAATGTAACTTTTTGGCAACTAACACCAGGGGTGTTTGGTGTAAAAACAACCATGGTCATGCAGAAACAGAACCTATTCCCTACTGTGAAGTATGGTGGTGGATCTGTGATGTTGTGGGCTGTTTTACTTCCAAAGGCTCTGGGAAAGTTGTTAGAATACATGGGAACATGGACTCTGCCTGGCGACTAAAATTGGGTTGTCATTGAATCTTCCAGAAGGACAATGATCCAAAGCATACCTTCAAATACACATGAAAATGGTTCACTGGCCTGAAGATCAAGCTTTCATATCTTCATCAGATCATAGCAATGGCCATCACAGTCCCTTGACCTCAATCCCATTGAAAACCTGTGTGATGAGCTGAAGAGGAAAATCCACATGTGAGAACCAAGGACTCTGAAGGATCTGGACAGTTTCTGTGTTCAGGAATGGTTTTAAATCCCTTCCTATATGTTCACCTATGCCATCAAACATTATGAGACAATTCTGGGCAGTTTTCTTGACAAAAGGAGGGTGCACAAATGCAGGGTTGCAAAAAAACATGTTACATCTATTTCTGAATAGAATTATTATTTCTTGATGATGATTGTTTCCTTTCAACAATTTCCACTCAATTTAAGGCTACATTCTTGTGATTTGTTCAGTGTGATCAAGCTGATATACAACAATTGTTGTATATCTGAAGGACATTTCTCAATAGCCCTTCTGTTGATATTTACCTAGGGGGCAAATAATTCTGGAGGGCACTGTGTATATAATAATACAGGGCTCAATTGTGAAATAGTCCTGTCTCTCAGCTTGAATTCACCATAAATATAAAGGTTAAATAAAAAAAATTTCTCATGAGAACCCCAGATCTGTTTTTATTTTGGGCGTGTTACCACACAACTTTATGTTCAAACCAGTCCAGACCATTTTTCTGGTCATTATGTTTAGCTTTCTGTGTTACCCTCGAAATAATTTGCACCTGTTTTCCGTGCAAGTTTATTCTAATTCTAGCCATGATAAAGCTAGGGGTGTACTAACTTCTGTTAGGATATTGTATTGTGTACTTTGTTAAATTAGGTTACATTTTAACTGTCAGTGTTAAAATTTAGATCAAATATCCATTAAATGCCAAAACATTTCTGAGGGTGTATTTACTTCCTTACGGCATTGTCTGTACAATGCACTACCTTCGAGCTAAGCCCTCTTTGTTTTATGCTTATCTGTTTTATGGTCTATCTTCTTGTGACAGTCTGTTCCTCCCTACCTACCTTATCCTCCATTTTCATATAAAATCACTCACTGTACGTTTGAACTGAATTGATGAATGATCAGAGTAAGCCTCAAGGGTGCTGGCTACAGTGAAATGGAGAGTAATACAAAAACACATTTAAAAGTTGTCACACGGGCGGACACATCAGGCATCAGTTTACAAGGAGCAGAGACGTCTTCGGCATATTTCAAGCAAAAGTATTGGACAGGATAATGTGGCAGACGCTATACATGGTGAAGACTTTAGACAGCTGTTGTTAACTCCTCACTGCTCCTCAGACAGATGTCAAAAACATAATAATACAACACTTGAAGAGAGCATCTCCCACAAGGCTACATCTTGATGATGCCATGGGTCTTGGTTAGAAGGCTCTCAAATCCTCTTAATATCTGTCAAAGTTTGCTGTTGCACTTCTCAGTAAAACTAGTACCTTTAAAAGCACTCTATTCTTGTTTTCACATGCCTTACTTTTTCTCCTTGTCCACAATGAGCTTGGGAAATGGACTAAATTAATGATGGTGATGATAATATTATTATTGAATCTAGTAATATCACTTTTTCTTTTTAATGAGTATGTGTAGGAGGTGGACAACTGTAGACTTTGATCTGTGGTTGCTTTTATTGATTTTCATCTGACTCAGGGGTTACTGTTTACTATTTGACCTGAAACAGTATTTATGAGAACTGTATTGTACTCCAAGATGAGTAACTGTTTGTTTGTTAATGCCTCAAAGGCATTCTTTTGAGTTTTTTCCTTCAAAGCCAGATTCTGTTCTTAAACATTTCTTGAGGGTCAGTTCCATTGTGGGTTTATCGTGTATTCTTCTTGCCCTATTAAGGCACGTTTTAGCGTTATTGGTTTTATTCAGTATTCACGCCACACGCCAAGGTCATATATAATGTTCTTTGAAGATATATGATGCAGTGTTACTATATTTGTGTGTTGCGTTTATATTTATTTTAGGTCTAAAAATTTATTTTCAAATTTAGTTTAGTTTCAGTTACTTTCCAAACTGTTTAAGCTAGCTTCAGTTACTTTCTGTTTTTATAGACAAATCATGCGATTTTCTAACCTTGTAACCAACATTTTAAAGTGAAAACAAATTGTGATTTGTTGGGAAAAGAAAAAAAAAATCAAATGGCTTGGTTGCATTCCATATCATGTAAAAAGGTAATTTGCCATCACTTGACATCAGTTAAAGTGATTCTAATTAGCCAAAAATAAAATCAGCTGTTCCTGTAGGACTTTCTTGAAGGTTTCTTGGTTGCAACCTGCAGGGATTGCAGGCACATGCACAGATAGGCATGTGCACAGATCCTTTTCCCTCAACAAGTGCCCTTTTTGTAGACGGGCAAACAGTTTGTCCTAAATTACAGTGTGTACTACTCAATACTGGATAGGTGTACCAAATAAAGTTGCCATAAAGTGTATGTTGTAGTGATCTAAACTTCAACTATTTTTACTGATTCTGATCATTTCAAGTCATTCAGCGAAAAAATCAGCGAACAATTAGAACCAATATTGATTCTAATAGACTCAATCACACCTCATTTTGCATAGGGAGCTTATTGCTGTAATTTGTGACTGACACTTGAAAAAAAAGTGTGCTGTAGACAATGTACAATAGGGGTTGCTAGGCATACAAATAAAGAGTATTTCTTGAGGCCGTTGCAACAAGGTATATGTGCAGCCACTTAACACATCTTTTGCGATTCAGTCATTGTTTTTTAAGAAGTGGCTGTGGATCTTTTTGTTCCATTAAGCTGAACTCTTGTACCATGTATCCAGACATCACTTGTAACCAGGTATATTTTTTCCGCACCGCATAAGCGGAGCCGGCCAAAAAGAGCGAATGTCTCTTACTGAGTGAGTGAGTGAGTGACTGACAGCCTGACTACCCCTTGTTGAATAGCGTAGTGGTTAGAGAAGCGGACCTGCAAATGATAGGTTCCGTGTTTGAATCTCATCAAAACAAAAAATGCATTAGGATTTGTTCTGGATTGGTAAAAACTTCGCTGGCTACAACCTTCAGTAGCTATGTTATAGTAGGCCTAAAATAAAACTGTTTACAGTTATATTGCGACTATTTCTGGTGGATTTTCAAGGTATGCATCCGCACGTGCTTTTTGGATCTGGATAGACAAAAAGTTCGCTGCCTACAACCTTCAGCAGCTATGTTATTGTAAGCCTAAACTAAAACTGTTTACAGTTATACAATATTGCGACTATTTCTAGTGGAATTTCTGTTTTTCTGGTTTTCAAATTACGCATCCGTGCATGCTTTTTGGGGTAATATAGGCTTTATCAAAACCCCTTGGGCAGTAAAAGAGTAGGGGTTTCCACAATTCTCTTGTCTTTTCACTTGACGAAAAAGTCAGTTATCGTCAACCTGAATTGATATCAATGTCATTCACAAATAAAAGAAAAACGAATGTTTTTGTGCCATGAAATGAAATAGCTTTGGCAGTGTATTCTTCAGTCTGGCTAGCAATTGCTCAATTCTTATGACTATTCCAAGTAGTAAGTTATTATAAGATGTTAAAACGGCCAGTGACAAAAGCCATACCATTCATAGATGCTATTTTGTGGTGGAGGTAAACTTAATAAGAAATGCGAGTCAGTTTAAAACAATGCTTAATGCTGTCTAGCGAAATATTCAAACTTGGCGTGATGTTAATGCGCGACAAAATGATCTAATGTCGAGATGCTATACTGACACTCAGCCACCGTATGGCTTTGTGGCGTCGTGCTTACAGACACAGCCTCTCATGTGGGAGACCCGGGTTTGAATCCAGTGAGCGTACAACATTTATCACTTTTAGTTGCGGACCGGTTGAACTAGGCTTGCCTGGTTCCTTTTCTGTTTTCTTTCCTAATGCTGCCTGAAGCATTAGAGTTTTTCCTAAACAAACGTTGATTAAGGCATGGAGCTGGAGGACTGGAAATGTATCCTGCCCCTGACGCTGTTGTCAAACTCCTTGCTGCCATCCACACTTTTTGTCAGTGATATCTGACTAAATCTTTACAGTATGTTTGCTAGTAACAGATTACAGATTTTTTGTACTCATTAGTATGCCTAATCCATTACGCCCCAGCACTGGCTATACTTGTCATTTGCGTACCATGTAGTAGCCTGGTGTCCTCTGTCGTCCTGAGGCGGGAAGCATTCAAGCCCACAGTGATTTAATGTAATGTTCTTTGTGGAAGGACACACACTGAGATAAGAGCCGTCTTCATTTTTTATAGGGGCCAATTCTGCCCTGTTGTATCCCAGGGCATGTGAAACCCATCCACTTCCTGTCTGAAAGTAAACTATCCCTCATGGAGGGGGTAGAAATCACCTCCTAACAGTAAAAAGCTTTTAACATCACTACTCTTGCAAAGCCAAGAATACAGTGTTCCGTTTTACAGATCTGAGGACAAAAACTGGTGCTGTATCCTACAGTGACTATACTGTATGAACTCATCAGAGCTGGTGCTATTTATGTAATGGATACATCAACATTAATTATGCAGTTGTATTATCAGGCCATGATATTTGCTGTGTAAATATGAGAGCTATCAATAAACTCTCATTTAAACTTTGAATATAGCATAATTAATCACCAATTGTTGTTCATTCCAAATCCAACTGATGATGTATAGGCCTGCTGATTTAGCTGTTAACAGGTTATGGGGAGTGGTGCACTGCTGCACACCTGCACACTTCATTGAATAATTACCAACTGGATTCAGACATTTATTAAATATGAAATGGAAACATTAGACAAATCTGAGAAGATGGAGAACAGAGGGGGAACAAAATCTCAAACTTTCTTAGCTGATTCATTCTGACAACATGCTAGTATTATCTAGAGAGGAAACTACTTGTGTACTGCAGCAGGCCATTGAGCTGCTGATGATACATTGGCAGTGGAGGATATCATGCAACCGTTGCACAGCAGTTGTGCTCATGTGTTAAACCCTGTAAATGTACATTTTGGCTTGACTTCATTTGAGCATTCACATTGACTGTAAAAAAAAACAACTGTCTGCACCCTGAGTAATGAGCAATCCTCAGGGCTTGATGTGAAACAAAATGGTAATTGCAGACAGTTGCGTTGGACAATAGAGAAAAGCAGAGAGACCTATATAAAAATGTGCAGCACTTCAATGGCCTTCTAGATTAATCGTCAGCTCTCCTTTGACTGTCTCTCAGCCACAGGGGGAAATGAAAGAAAAGGAGTAGACCAACACTTTGAAAATGAAATGGAATACAACTGTCATTAACTCTTTGATTTTAAACATTTAAATTCAACAATTCTGCTTTTGTTCCTATGTAGTCATCTCTGCATTTATCTAAAATAAATTACAACAATGTGCATACAAATGGACGTGGCGGCTCAGGTTTTGCAGAGGAACAAATGCACAAGTGCCTTCTGTGGTTATTAGGACAGTTAAGCATTATTTTTCATTTTGTCTCTGTACTCTACTCAACTCTTCTCAACTCTCCCTAAGTTAGGATTTGAAATCAAACAATTACTATGAGATTAATGTATTTTTTGAGGTTAATTCTGTATTTTTGTTTAAATGCAGAAATGGCAGTTGCTGGGAAGGTTTGTGAAAGTATGATAAAGCTGTCAGTCTCGTCTTGATTCTAGGCTTTGTGTTTTCCTTTGGAATCTGCTATTGGTGTCTGTGAAAAACCCAAAGATGTGTCAATATAAGTCAAGGAAGCCAAAGTGAAAAACAAATCTGAAATATAGCCAAAATCTTTGGCTACCAAAAACATTGGTTTGGGACATCATTAAAAAGACAGAAAGCACTGTGGAGCGCAGGGATGGCAAACTGCCTGGTAGGCAACGGAAAACCTCCACTTTGGATGACTCAATCTCCAGAAAGTAGGAGTGGATGTGTCAGCCAACACTATATGTGGAGGACAGCCAGTCAACAGAACTAGACGCTATACTGCAAGGTTTCATTTGCTAAAAAGTACCATAAAGGACCTGCAATGCTGTGGAAAAAGTTGGGTTGTGGGTAAATGAGACAAATATTAACATGTTCCAGAGTAAAGGGAATAGGAAAGATGAGAAAACGGAAACTAGCCACGATCCACAGCATACCATCTGCGAAATGGTGAATGGGGTATTATGGCTTGGGAATTTAAAGCTTCCTGAATTTGCTTACTTTTCTTCGTTGACGATTTAACGGCAATAACAGAATGAATTCTGAATTGTACAGAAACATATTGTTTGTAAAAGTACAAGCAAATCCTTCTAAATTCATTAGACAGCGCTTCTTTAAACAGCAAGACCATGACTTCAAATATAAACACAGAGTCTGTACATTAAACTCATTAATAGTTAGAAAACCCTACAGCTAGGTAGGATGAATTTTATAAAACATGTGGTCTGGATTTTGTTTTCCTAATCTACACTGCATACAAAGGCCTTTTGCATATGGGTACTGGGCTAGAGATTTATTTGAATATTCTCCAGCACTTTATTTTAGTTGGGACTGGTAATCTTTTTCTTTAATTTTGTGTGTTGCTATAACATGGTGGCGGTGGATGATTCCCTACCATTTTCAGTTCCATTTTCTTTGGCTTGAGCAGGAAATGGGGTGAGTACTGTAAGGGGGTTGGCCATTGTCAAAGAATGTGGGGCCAGGGGTAAGGGGAGCTACACAACACCTAGACCAAAATATACAACAGCTAATTGGATGGCGCAAAATTGACGAAGAGTGAATACACTGACTGTAACAAACTAGTTGTGAAGTATTCCTTGTCAAAAACATCTTTGCTCAATATCCCATATAATTAGCATTTTTCAGCTTATGTGTGGTGGAACTTTTACAATGTCTCATTCATCACTACAGTATAGTGGGTTTCATCAGATCAGAGCCTTACGCTAACATCACCAGATGGCACTGCTTATTTCCTGTAACAAATTACTCATCAGCCTATAAAAAAACCTAAACCTTTTTCTCCACAAACTGATGACAGATGTGATGATTTGCTGCTGGGCATATGCAGTAATTGCATTACCTGACCTACCCCATTACAACAAATCCTGTGCGATTATAGGATCTAATCAGAATTTCCTGTCAAAGGTTGTACATGCCTTACTTACGTGAGCATTACACTTGAGTTGTGTTTGCCGGACAACGTAAGCGAGCCAGCCAAGAAGAGCTAATGTCTCTCACTGATTGACTACCCATTGTTAAATAGCATTGATCTTAGAGATGCAGTCTACCACCCAGGTTACCGAGTATCGAATCCGGCCAGGTACAAAACATATTTGGGTAACACTTTCTGTTAAGTTGACACTTATTACTATGTAACTGCAATGTAAATACATATTAACAACTGTATTAACAACAATGTAATACCACACAATGTAATACTCAACTTCTAAAACAAAATACACACAGACGGAACTTAAAAACCAAAAGCAAACTATATAGGAAAAGAATGACAGGTATTACATTGTAATTATGATGGAATAATGATTTATTGGTATAGGTTATTACACTTGTGGAAAAACAAAAGGTAATTATAAAACATCCTGCAGGATGCTATTCCAAGTGTGTAATGACACATGATTTTTGTTTTAGTAATTATACAATGTCTTATGTAAATAAAACATATTGGAATTACACTTTGGCAGTCAGCTCTGTTGCACCATGTGAATAACTACACCGAAGATGGCTTGCCTAGTTTCTCTTTCTTGTTTTCACTAGATGTTTGGTTTCATTTGGTTTCACTAAATTATCTGATATTTAACTGAAAAATAAAGTTTTTATTTGTTTATTTTTTACTTCTTAAAATTCAAAGTTTCCCCTAATTGACTCTCAAAAGTTTGAGCTGAATCCCAGCACAGAGTTCAGTGTCACATACAACAAGCTTTCTAATTGGCTAAACATACCAGATTACTCAAGTTCACTTAAAACGTGAAGGCCAAGCATTTTGTAAAACCAACATTACATCAAATAATTGTACATAACCTAACATGGCCCACAAATGATTGGCATCTACAGTAATTTATTTGAAGTTTGTTCATGAAAGTGAAACAAATCTTTGGTGTAATGTAATTACAAAATAGGCTCAACATCAAAAGCTGAAGTAAACGTAGTGTTTTGAATACATTTTCTAACTGGGTATTACTCATACACCAGCGTTCAAAAGTTTGGGGTCTCTTGGAAATGTTCTTGTTTTCCATGAGAACATACATGAAATGGAAATTTGAATAGGAAATTTCTGATCAATTTGACGTTCTTTTAAAGAGGGCACTGAAATGGCACCACACTGTAAATGCTGAGAGGTAAGTACTGATAGTAAAACTTTCAATGTGAATCGTATGGTGAGTGTTAAGGGTTGCAGGACATTATGTTGCCCAGGGTACCACAACTGGGATACATTTCCTGTGAAATAGAGAGGGGGCAACATTGCCTGTAGTAAACAGTGTTCAGTACCTTCAGTATCCCCAACTCATTTTTGTGCCATTCCTTTATGGTTATTTTCTGTAACTGCGTTAGTGGTTATTGTTTTCCAAGGGTGGCCTTCCTGTCCCTAATTGACATTTTGTTTATTGTTAATAAATGTGTCGTCCCTTTAAGTAATTGTTATCATGTCCCAGTAGTAATGCTTGATCAGTTTAACTTGTTTCCTAGGAAACATAAAGTTTCCAACTGGTTCAGTATTATTGATTCAAGACCTATCAAAACCATTAGCAATGATTATTTTAAAGACTGTGGTTGAAGGTTGAGCATCCCTGGTCCCAAATTAATTGCTTTACTATGCTACTGCAGTGGGTTAAACGTTTTGAGAAATAGAAAATGGAAATTCAAGGGATATGTTTTTTGACATGGAGTCAAGCATTATTATGCAGATGATGCAAAGAAAACACTTCATAATAAATACACACAACAAAGCATTTACAACAGATTTGTTTTATGTTTATCGATAAACAGTAGGGCTTCATTTGGTGTGTGCTATTTATACTTTATACATACTTCATTCATGTTTTTGTGACTAATGTAATTTCTCACAAAAGACATTTGACAAGACATTGCCATTCCAGCAGTATGTGATGGTTCTTAAGTTCCTAAAACAAGTAAAACAAATGAATGGTTTATCAAGAAGCACACTAGACCCAAGAAACAACTTACAAGAATGCTCTGCAAGAATACTGCAACTGGGACAGAAGTTCACCTTTCAGCATAAGAAGGACCTTAAGCACAGCCAAAGCTAAAGTGGAGTGTCTAAGGAATAAAACCGTAAATGTCCTTGAGTGGCCCAGTTTGAGTCCAGACATAAATTTAATCGAAAATTACTTGAAGATTGCAGTTCATCGATGCTCCCCAAGGAACTTCAGTGAACTTGAATGGATTTGTTAAGAGGAATGGTCACATATTGCCAAATCTAGGTGTGAAAAGTTAGAGACCAATCCTAACACAAATGTAGTCACTGTCAAAGGTGCTTCCACCAAGTATTCACATGGCGTATCAATGATATTTCTGTTTTTTATTTTTAATAATTATGATTTATAATATGACAAAAAATAGATGTAATATAATCCAAGTTTAAAATGCATGAAACCAATTATCATATTTTTACAGAGCCCTGGAGGTGACATTGAATAAGATTTTTTTTATAAAACGTGCTCTCGTTTTTTAGTGTGCTCTCGTTTTATAAAACGTGCTCTCGTTTTTTAAAACATGCTCCCCCTTGTTAAATAGCGTAGTGGTTAGAGACGCGGGCTATGGAACAGCAGGTCCCGCGTTCGACTCCTGTAGCAGTCAACACACATGATGCTTGAGGTTCCGGACAGACAAAAACTTCGCTGGCTACAACTTTATGTAGCTATGTAATAGGAAGCCTAAAATAAAACAGTTCTGGTGGATATAAGGATTTGTTCAGGAAAGACAAACACGTCGCTGCCTACACGATTCTCTCGTCTTTTCACTTGACAAAAAAGTCAGTTATAAATATATCGTCATCTATATTGATAGATACTCAATGTCATTCACGAATGGCTAATTAGCTGTTTCAATGGCCAGTGGTAGAAGAGGATTTGTTCAGAATAGACAAAAACTTTGCTGGCT
The DNA here is from genome assembly GCA_016801175.1 of Esox masquinongy. NCBI lineage: Eukaryota > Metazoa > Chordata > Actinopteri > Esociformes > Esocidae > Esox > Esox masquinongy. The sequence goes on from JACXGI010000559.1 coordinate 93,823, forward strand.
ACAACCGTCTATAGCTACGGGAAGTTTAAAATGAAACTCTTTACTGTATTGATGGCCAAACGAGGCTTCATTAGCGTTATTTTAGCAGCAGGATATTATGTTGGCAGCACTCAGATTTTCATTATCACAATAAAAGCCATCATTGACATTTAGAAGGCCATATAGTTAACAATCTAATATGTATAAAAAAAGAACAGACAAGAACAACATTTCAACGGACATTAAACTTAAAATGACAGACTAGATTGACAGACCAGATTGGCTTTTATTTTGAAAAAGAAAATCTGAGTGCTGCCAGCATAATATCCTGCTGCTAGAAGAATGGCCATCTCTAGTTTATTGTTATATTGCGACTATTTCTGGTGGATTTTTGAATTATGTCTTAGCATTTCTTCAGGATAGTCAAACACTTTGCTGGCTACACGAGGTAAACTTAATAAGAAACATTACTAAGTTTAACACAATGCGTAATGGCGTCTAGCGACATATTACTGGCTAATACGCTTTTAAAACGGCCAGTGGCAAAAGTCATACAGTTCATAGATACTATTTGTGGTGGAGGTAAACTTCATAAGAAATGTTACTCAGTTAACATGATGGTTAATGGTGTCTAACAAAATATTAGACTGACTGACTACCCCTTGTTAAATAGCGTAGCGCTTAGAGAAGCGGACTTGTGAACTATAGGTCCCGACTTCGTATCTCCTCACAGGCAGCGCGAAGTACGCATTATGAATTGTTCTGTATAGACGCAAACTTCGCTGGCTAAAACTGTTAATATCTACATTATAGAAAGCCTGAAATAAAACAGTTTACGGTTATATTGCAATTGTTTCAGGTGGATTTTCAAAGTAAGCATCTATGCATGCGTTTTGTGCCAGGATAGACAAACACATTTGCTGGCTTTTCAACGTAGTTACGTTATAGTAAGCCTTGTCAACTGAAACTGTATACGGTTATATTGCGACTGTTTCTGGCATGGAATAGTTAATCTTCAGTCTCGCTAGCAATTGCTCAATTCTTATGATTATTCCTAGGAAGTTAGTAGATACTAGTAAGCCTATTACTAGCTAATAAGCTGTTAAAACAGCCAGTGGCAAAAGCTAACAGTTCATAGACGTTATGTTGGAGGTAAACTTAATAAGAAACGTTAGTCAGTTTAACACAATCCTCAGTGGAGTCTAGCGACTGCTGTAACGTGTAAAGCCTTGGCGTAGTGGTTAAAGACAGTGCCTCTCATGTGGAAGACCTAAGTTTGAATCTATTGAGAACAACGACATTTATTAATTTTTTCTGGTAGATTCCACAATTCTCTCATCTTTTCACTTGATGAAAAAGTTAGTTATCATTGTCTTTATTGATAGTTATTGTATAAATGTCATTCACGAATGAAAGAAAAACATACGTTGTTTTGCCATGAAAGAAAAAATTACGTTCTTATGCCATAAAATGAAATAGCTTTGGCAGACTCGCTAGCAATTGCTCAATTCTTATGACTATTCCAGTAAGTTAGTAGATACTGGTAAAGCTTATTACTGGCTAATACGCTGTTAAAACGGCCAGTGCAAACGCAATACATAACCGCTATTTGTGGTGGAGGTAAACTTAGTAAGAAACGTTAGTCAGTTTAACAGTATCAATGTCATTCACGAATGTCCAATTAACTATTAAAATGGCCAGTGGCAAAAGAGGATTTGTTCAGGGTAGAGACAAGAGGCTATACTGACATTCGTCAAGTGTACAGCTCCATGGTGTAGTGGTTAGCGACACAGCTTTTCACGTGGGTGACCTGGGTTTGAATCTCGAGATGGCAACACTTTCTATTGCGGGCCAGCTGAACTAGACTTGCCTGGTTTCTTGTTTCCTTCCTTTTCTATATCTGTCTCTCTTTCACTTTCCTTCTCACACATTTCATCTATTTCTTTATGTACAGTATCTTTCCCTCTTACACGCAACATACATTTTTCTTCTTCTCATTTTCAATTAAAAGGCTTCATTGGCAAGTACAAAATTAACAAAATAATTGAAAACCAAATAATGTAAAAAGCTAAAATACAATGTAAACCTCACAGACAACATTTTTATGAGGATAAATGTGTACAATTTGCGCTCTGTGCTGTATTTTTATAATGTGCAAATAGTTGCGAACATGAATGACAAAGGAAAATAAACAGATTAATATTGGTTATGTTCGCAATGTTGGTTGTGCTCCACCGGTTGCCTTTTTCTCTCAGGTATCAAGGCACAAATCTTGTTGCTGTTATTGCACGTTGTGGTATTTTTGACATACAGATACAGGAGTCCATCAATGTTTGATTTTAAATTGGGGGAAATATGTGTCTCTAATGTGGTCATACTGTACATTTGGCAGGAGGTTAGTAAGTACAGCTGTTTCCACAATTTGACAAATGAAAACATTTAAACAGCTATTTAATTTATTTTAGTATTCTGTTAGAGCAAAAACTAAAACAAATAATTGAATACACATGTAGATAGTTGTTTTCATAACATTGTCAAATCTGCTAATTAATGCTGTAACATTGTTGCCAGTCATTTTTCTATAATTTCCAAAATGTGCTTATTGCACTGCAGACTACATGCACGTTGTAGATTCAGATCCATAGAACCAGATGCGTAGCTTGTGAAGAGGTAAGGCAGGCCACTGCTTGGGGCCCCAGGCCGTTAGGGTGCACCCAAGGGCTGACAAACTTTACTCCACAGCAATGTCTCAAAATGTGGCAATTGCAGTGACCGCAACCCCCTTCCCCTTAACATTAGAACCGCCAGGCCTTTCAGACCAACAGTATCAGCCAGAGCTGAACACCGTTTCTTGTCATTCGCAGACGAATCGGCCCTATTAGCATACACATTCTGCCCTGCAGCACAACCATCCAGCCAGAGCTAGTTCATCTACTGGGTCGTCAAACTATATAGAAGTCTAAAAATTATGAATTACAGAATTTGTTTGTTTTAAAGGAGTGAATCATGAAAACATGATACATTTCAAAGAATGAATAACACATAGGCTACAGCCTATTCGTAGAAATAAAATTGATAGATCCAAGGATATGTAGCCTCTCAAGTAAAAACATTGCATTATATTATTCATTGATTTTTTTTAATAAATTTGATTAGCAGAGTAAAAGGATGATCAAAGGATGATTTACAATAGCCTACATTGTCACGGTGCCACCCGTGATCGCCTCCCTTCTGGGAAGCTCGACTACACTGCTCCCTGTCACCGGCCTATTAGCCACCACCATCCATTCTTCCGGTTGCTACAGTAGCACTGCATTCACGGAACACCCCGGACTCTCCACTATTACGCACACCTGTTCCTCATCACATCACCCCAGACTTCTCTTCATTACGCGACACCAGATCCTCACTACTACAGCCTATAACTGCCCTTGAGTTTGTTGGAGTCTTTGTGGAGCATTGTCTGCTAGTTGTCCGTGTGTGTTCGTTGTTTTTTTTGCTTAGTGTGCTTGTTCCTTTGTATCAGTTCTAGCCGTTTCGACCATCATTGTATTATGCATTATACTTTTCAGCTTAGTAAACCCTTGTTTCACCGTTCATTCTGTGCCTGGGCACCTTGCTTGCCACACCGTGACATACATGAATAACGAAATGTAAAAATGTAAATTCGATTAACAAAGTAAAAGGATGATCAAAGCATAACTTACAGTAGTGTCTCGCGGTGGCATTTGCGGTCGCTGTTGATTCCTTTTATTTTTGATTCCTTCTTTTTTTTGTGAGGAGGCTCAAGCATTGGTGGAGGCGGCTCATTATCAGAATCAGATCCGAGACATCGATTTGGGGACCTATTTCTATCTGACTCCATCTCATTTAAATTTTGCAGCATCTGCAATGCTGTCAGGGCGATGAATCGCCATGTTCTGTTTGCCATTGTGAACTAAACGCTGTAAGTGTCAGTTCTATCATTTATCCGGGAGTATTGCGCATTCATCCATTGATGTCATGCATTCAGTGAGGCGTGATTAGCGCCTGGGTACCATCAGCGGGCTGCCTGGGTACCAACGCTAAATGCTGTGGGCTATTGGCCGATTAAGTCGGAAAACAGGGTAAAAGAAACAGGTAAATAGTCTCTAAAAAGTTTTCCGTTTGTGAGTTTAAAATTCTGACAGCAGAACAATGTAATATATGCCTATTTAAGAAAAGTCGTGGAAGGGGGAGGGTGTAGCTTTCAAAATGGCAGTTTTATTTTAATTATTATTATTTTAATTTAATTACAAATTCAAACACCAATTCCCATAGGCATTTGGCAGTCCTACTGTTAAACAACCAATGGATGATTTGCAATGACATCTCAGTAGGAAACCTCCCTAAAGGGGCCCCATGAAGAGAGGGGAAACTAAAAAAAAATACTCTCTCAGCTCCAGTGTGCCAATGACAAGCGCTAGCGACAGAGAGAGAGGCAAATTTGAAGAGGCACCGCGGTCTTTCAAATCCGCTGTGTGGGAACATTTTGGATTCAGCGTTCAATAAAGTATTAATATCGTCAACAAAAATAGTGATACAAATATTAGTTAAATACCTATTTTTTAGTGGCAGTTGACGAGTCAATAACTGATCAAATAGAAACAGAAAAAACAAAAATGAAACAAAAACTATTTTTCATTTTGATTGACAAAAACGAGATGAAATTATCTTTGTGACAATAGTCAAATATAACTACCATAGTTGGATAGGAGGGTTTTGAAAGAGGTTCTCAGTGTTTTTTTTTTACCATGGTGCTCTTTCAGATGTCATCAAAAGACATCTGAAAGCACATCATCCCAATTTACAATATGCATGAGTTATTACCCAAACTTGAGTTACTCTTTCCACACACAGCTTTGTTGAATTCACATTAAATTAGGGGTGTCGTGATATACCGGTATTGACGATTAACCGTGATATTTAAAAAATGAAATATTGATATCATGTTAATAATACACTTATGATAATATCGTATTCACTAGGTGAAACTGAAGTTGTATTTTTCGAAAAACTCCTCTCGGTTTTTCGATACCATATTCATGTGACCTATAGACAAACGATGCATGTCCTTAAACAAGGAGTTGGGACCTATGCACTGGCATTGAAAACAACTCATTTGCCCCACTAGAACCCCCGGGAGAGATCCGCAAAGACGCACCGTTTTTGTAGCCTATTCACATTATTAGAAATCAGCCGTTTCGTATAGTGGTTGAAATAATGATCGCGTACCCGGTTGTCAAGGGAGAGAGCAATTCAATTATTTATTGCAGCTTTTGATAGTCAATTGTTCATGATGTTACAGGCTCGAGCTCATCTCACTCAATCTCAAAGAAACTTCTGGTTGTCCTCACCTTTATAGACATCCCATCCTGCAATACACATGAGCCCATTGGCTATTTACTGTTGTGCTTTAAATTAACGTGACTTCCTGTGTACCTATAAACAGTTGGTCTTTTGTTACCTAAACATAAACAAGCATACATTCATATGCTTCAACAACATGGAAAAAAGGACGTTGTACTTTTCCAAAAACTCCTCTCAGTTTTTCCATAGCTTATTCATGGACAAACGATGCATGTGCTTAATTTAAGAGTCTGGACCTATACACTAGCATTTGAATTAATGCCTTTTCATAGCCTATTCACTACGCGAAAATTCTTTGTATTTTTCCAAAGCCTCCTCTCGGTGATAGGCCTTGTGGATAGTTTGTTTATCTGTTCATCTGTTTGCCTTTTCACTTTCCATTGTGTAATTGTTATTTTTGTATGCTTTTATTTTTTTTTATTTGTACAGTTATGGTTACAGACTCTCTCCACCTCCATACACTCGTATTTTGAGTGTAATTCATTTGCCAAAAAAAGAGAAAAAAAAACACATTAAACAAATTTGATGATGAATTTGACATTTTGACATTTGATTTGATAGCATTTTTTTTCTTAAGATTTTCTATAGATACCACAATAATGTCGTTACCGTGAATTCTTTTGGCCATGATAATCGTGTAGTGAAAATCTGATATTGTGACAGCCCTATTTCAAGCAGCCAATTGCATCCGATTCTACCAGGGCCAAAGACATTAAATGAGCGCTGGGTATGTTAATACCACATATATAGTTAAAGAAGTTGAGCCACATTATTAAATTCTATCTCACCCCATTTCAAGGAACAGGTAGCCTTGGCTCTAGGTAATATAAGCAAACTGTAACCAATATATAAATTAAACGAACTGGCTTTTGCACTCTGTGTTGCTCATACCACAAATTGACAGACCTTCAGGGCTACAGTCACTTTTCAACAGTGTGTTCATTAAGCCAGAAGACTGCATTTAGTAGCAAAGAGGAAGAACCTTTTCCAATTTAACAAGGGTCACAGTATTATTAAACTATTAAAATAAAACCAATGGTAGAAACAGTGTTTTGCACAAAAATATGTGTTCATGCTTATTTAAAAAAATTGGTTTAGTCTTTTATCCTTAAACAGGGTTGCTTCGTGAACATCCAGCTAAGTGGGTCTAGAGACTCAACCAACAAATATTTATTTTTGAGCTGAGGAAAATGGATCTTACTGCAGGCACCATTAAAGAAGAAAAGTACATGTTTAGAACTGATGAATGAATGCATGGTGCAAAAATGAATGCTAATTTATTAGTGAATGATGGACACGGATATATTGAACCAAGTCTTACATAAATCATACAGTTTTGAGAAGGGTATTACATAGTGAGTGTGTAACATATTTCTTTATAACACAGAGCAGGAACACATCATTTCATTCTTTTACCATCATCAGGTGTTGATCCACATTAATTTAATTAAATAACAAATTAAATAAATAATTTTTTTCTAACTAATTTTAGCCAACATCCCATTTTTCTAATCTTAAATCAGAGTCAATCGTTACGAGTTTTTGGAATAAGTTGTAAAAAGCAAGAATTATACTGTCATTCTGTTATGATACTTTGCATCTGAACACTACTTTAAGGGAGTATGTTTTTGCAAAAGTGCCAGTAGAATATGTTGAAACTAGAGAGCTGTGTTATTCCTCTATGTTCCTGTTCTGCAAAGAGATCTAATGTCTCTCTCTTTTGGATGGATGCGACTTCAAACAGTAATTGCTTTTTAGTATCAGCATCGTTGGGATCTAAAGCCAATGTAAATACAATAAAATGAGATTCTGATTGTGGCCTTAGAGGCGGATGAGGTGAAAAGTAATAATAATAAATTATATCACTGGGGAACAGTGTGGTGATTACATTTATTTCTACTGGCCTATTACTAGAGCACTGGGGGAAAACGAGCAAGCGCTGAGCTTTCTGTTTTTGCAGAAGGCCATCGTCCGTTTCAAAAATCTCGGTTCATTTTTATTCATGCCATGGTGTGTCAAAAAACACCCCGTTCCATTGATGTCCTAGGAGAATTCTAGGATGATTTGAGCTGAATTCATTTGTGTGAAGGGAGGACTTTAATGCATTTGAATCCTGTCTGTGATTTAGTATGGAAATACATTTCCTTTATGAAATAAAAGCTGTTACAACGATTACATTTAATAAAATCACACTATTTCCCAAATCATTATCAAATGAGGCCTATGCAAATTTTAATATATCCATCTTCCTGCGCTCATGAGTGGATATTTTATTAATTTATCTTTCATTTGTCTTACGCTCTTTCACTTTGGCAGTGGTTGAAGCTGCACTCTATGGTGTTTTTGTGACATTTTTCTGACTGCAGCGAGGCTTGCTGCTTGTTGCCACAGCAACGAGTGTATTTTACTTTGTTGTCAAGATGTAGTTGATTAGGAATAATACAAAGGAGTAATGCTATTAACTTACAGCTGTCCAAATAAATCATCCTTTTCATCATCATTAACAATTCACTCATTCACTCACAGATTGCCATCCAGATCAGAAACAATAATATTGGGCAATTCTATGTGACAGAATGGTGCTGAGCTTTAAAATACATGCCAAACTAATGATCATAAAGTTGAAAAACATTTTCCTGTGTAGTGGTCAGGTTGTATAGGGCACTCAGTCTGTTTGACGAAGATTTATATCTTCGTCAAAAATGAGTCAAAAATGAGTCTAACAAAAGATCATACATTGGTCATGCTTATTCCAACTTTAGAGACCTGTGTCTACAGTTATAACAAACTATACCAATGTATGACCAATGTATGAAAAATATAACAACATTAGATATGCCATTTAGTAGACACCTTTAACTAATTAACTTACAGTATTGGGAACATACATAGATTTTTTTTATCGCTGATTGTTAATCATTGATTTAAAATAATCAGAATTTCCCCACAGTACACTGTCTGTACTGTACAATATCGTTTCTACAAACCATTTTTACTTTTTTGTACTGTAACTGTGTTGGGCCATTGACGGTAGCCTGGGTGGTAGATTGGGTAGTCTGACAGGAAGATGTGATGGATACCCCTCTATTATCAGGACCTGGTTGTCTAGTCCCACATCCTGTGGGACACAGCTAGCGCCACATTTATTAATGGGCTGCAGATAATTCCTAATAAGCCAGCACACAGTGCCGGCTAGGCAGTCCTCCATACTGCACTGAGCTGCTGCAGAGACAGAGATTCAGGAATGATACCCTGCATGTGAGACATGATGCATTACAATGGCAACTCTCCCTCTACTCCTGATGGGGAACTGTTATTCACATTAACACTGCAGCCCTGGTCGTTTTATTACTAAAGCTGCAAGTCTCTGCCTTGATGGATCAGATTCTCTAAACTGTAGACAAGGCATGGCCTGTCCTTTGTGGATATGACAGCATTCTTGAACCATGTGATGTCTCAGCCTTTCTCAAACTTGTTTGTGCCAAGGAGGGGCAAATTATGTACTAAGTTACATTGTTATGAAGTGCGTCCTGATATAACAGAGAGTCTACCCCCGTACTGGTCATAAGAACCTGCCTAGCAACCGGGTATAATTTCCATGTGGCATGTAATAATAAAGGACTTAGCTATTCTGTGACATCCTTGGTGACCGTGTAGAATTTTCTACAAAAGTCCTCTGAATTTTCTACAAAAGGCCTCTGTCCTCTGTCTACAAAAGTCCTCTGAATTTTCTACAAAAGGCCTCTGTCCTCTGTCTACAAAAGTCCTCTGAATTTTCTACAAAAGGCCTCTGTCCTGTCTATAAAAGTCCTCTGAATTTTGTACAAAAGGCCTCTGTCCTCTGTCTACAAAGGTCCTCTGAATTTTCTACAAAAGTCACACTCTGTGGCTTTTTAAATTGCAATTATTATCTGTGTATAAATAGTCAAGGAGTTTGTTAGCTCTCAAGTGGATGCACTGAGCAGGCTAGATACTGAGCCACGGGGAGCAGAAAAGAACTGTCAAAAGACCTGCGTAACAAGGTAATGGAACTTTATAAAAATGGAAAAGGATATAAAAAGATATTCAAAGCCTTGCAAATGCCAGTTAGTACTGTTCAGTCACTTATTAAGAAGTGGAAAATTCAGGGATCTCTTGATACCAAGCCAAGGTCCGGTAGACCAAGAAAGATTTCAGCCAAAACTGCCAGAAGAATTGTTCGGGATACAAAGAAAAACCCACAGGTAAACTCAGGAGAAATACAGGCTGCTCTGGAAAAAGTCAGGGTGGTTGTTTCAAGGAGCATAATACGACAATAAAAAATGAGCTGCGTGGTCAAGTTGCCAGAAAGAAGCCTTTACTGCACCAATGCCACAAAAAAGCCCAGTTACAATATGCCCGACAACACCTTGACACGCCTCACAGCTTCTGGCGGTGTCGGATGCAATGATACATAATGTCCCAGACGTTCTCAATTGGATTCAGGTCTGGGGAACATGAGGGCCAATCAATGGCATCAATGCCTTCATCATCCAGGAACTGCCTACACACTCTGGCCACATGAGGCCGGGCATTGTCCTACACCAGGGGGAACCCAGGGCCCACTGCACCAGCGTAAGGTCTGCCGATGGGTCTGAGGATTTCATCCTGATACATAACAGCAGTCAGGATACCATTGGCTAGCACATGGAGGTCTGTACGACCCTTCAAGTATATGCCTCCCTAGACCATCACTGACCCACCGCCAAACCGGTTATGCTGGATGATGTTGCAGGCAGCATAACGTTCACCGCGGCATCTCCAGACTCTTTCAGATCTGTCACCTGTGAAGAGATCAGGGCGCCAATGGCGGACCTGCCAATTCTGGTGTTCTCTGGCGAATACCAATTAAGCTGCACGGTGCTGGGCTGTGAGCACAGGTCCCACTAGAGGACGTTGGGCCCGCATGCCACCCTCATGGACTCTGTTTTTAACAGTTTGGTCAGAAACATGCACACCAGTAGCCCGCTGGAGGTCATTTTGTAGGACTCTGGCAGTGCTCCTCCTGTTCCTCCTCGCACAAATGAGCAGATCAACATTCTAGGCCTGTTTTAAGAGGCTACCATTGACATTGTTATGTAATTTTGTTCTCAACGAATTGCACAATGTACCATAAAGATTTTGGTCTTTAGTATATTTTATGGATCGAGACCCGATGTGTGATTTAGGTGTTCTCTGAATTTTTTTGAGCAGTGTATATTGTGACACAAATAAGCCCACACCCCACCAATCAGCCCTTGCCACCACGCCTCATCAGAAACTGCTGGCAGCTTCTGGAATCTTCTGTGGGCTTCCACCTGGGCCATCCCTACCCCTACACATCGCCTCCTCATGAAACCTTGTCAGTGGAGGTATTTGAGGAGCAGCTCAGTGCTGAGGCCAAAACAACAAAAAAGGACAAAATATGGCTGCAAGACGGAGGAGAAAGATGGCCTGGAGATGGTTGGGTGCCGGGCCGCCAAAATGATGAACACTGGCGCCCCTTCCTCCCAGATCACCATGACAGGCCAACGCAACGATGAAGCCAACCCCCATAAAAGGTTTTTTCTTTTGAGTAGGATTTCTTCCTCACCTCTTCCCCCCACCCTTCTAGTTGTGTTAATAAAACTCCCTCCAGGGCCCTGAACACACCCTCTATGTCTGTTCCCTGTGTCTTGCCCATTGCTATATATTCATAAACGTGGATGATTTGAATTCTGAATGCTAAGTGGCTGATAGTTGGCTGATGGCTCATATTCCACAGCTATCAGCCAATCAGTATTCAGGATCCATTCCACCCTGGTTATAAGAGACTGCATAACATGGGTATATACATGGGAATTTGCATATGTGTTTATATATATATGGCCTTTAGGGTACTCTCATAAAGTTAAATATCACACCTAAAGATGTAAAAGTAGGTAAACAAAATTGTCTAAAGTCTAAAGGATTAAAGTCTATGGGGTGACTGCCATGCATCAGAATGGTATTTGCTAAAATACGACTTTGAAATGGTCCCTTTTAGTGTGTCCTACACAGGTTTTTAGCGCAAAAGACAGAAACAGATGACATATTCGTGTTCCTGAGATTCTGCATTTAATTGAATAGTTAATAGCTTAAATCATTCAATGTCTATAGTAAAATGTGTAGGAGTGAAATAGAAAGCACTCTGTATGTGCCAATCTCTAAATATAGAGGATATCTGTGGTTCTTGCATATCTCCAGATCTGTGAAGGAAGCATCAATATAATCAGTGGGACTTTCTCATGAGGGGTATACAATGGACTGGCAGGCAGTCCTCCATGGACCGGACCTGGGAAAGTAAGTTGTAGTAAATAGTGTGTAAAAACAAATAAATGCCTCTAGCCTTTTGACTCAGGTGTAGTTACTACGTAGCACTGTCATTTACAGATGTCATTTACAGTAACCGTGGCCCCAGAACAGCGTTCAGTGGTTCTCTGTTCCTTATGTGATGATCAGATTTGACAAGATGATGATAACAGTCATCCTTGGCTTCTCTCTTCCTTTACCCTCCTGTCCAGGTGAACCTGCTCTGTCCCTTCATTTAGCATCACCCTCCATGTCATCATGCCATTCCCATCACAGCGAGGCTTTTGTCCAAAATGGAATCTTAATCCCTACACTAAGTAGAACATGTTTAATACTGAATACATTTCTGTTTAGTTTGGGCCATAACTTAAATGCTAACAGCAACTATCTGCTTTTTTCTTCTTCTTTTTAATAATTTTACAATGGACTGATTTAGTTGAATGCACACGGCACCCTATTTAGGTTACTACTATTTGACCAGGGTCCATACTACTTTTTGTCAAAATAAGTGCACTAAATAGGGAATAGGGTGCCATTGAGGATAGCTTACTTGGGCTTTTTCTAAATTTAATGCTGACTGCATTGAGTACATGTTTGTACTCATGTTTTAACTAGAATTGTGAAAAGGACATTTGACTTACTTTTTAAATTTATTTTTATACACAATGCATTTATCCCAGAGAGCTGAGCGGCTCTTCCACCATCCTCGGCTGGTTGCTTTATTGTTTTCCAGTTCAGTTCTATTTCACAGGATCCATACTGAGGAATTGGAGCAGTACAGAGGATGGGCCAACAGCCAAGAGAAAAGAGGGCTTTTCATTAGTTTAATATTCCTCTGGAGCCTTGTTTGGTTTATTATCTCAACTGGTCTCTCATAAGAGAAGGAAGAAAGAAATGAGAAAAGAGAGAGAGAGAAAGAAGAGATACATAGAGAGCCACCTCTTGACCTATGCTTTAAATTATTTGAAGCATGCCCTGGGCTGACATAGTGACTTGAACACATTACATGTCCTTTTAATTTTGCCTGCTTTGTTTCACCGGGAGGGCTTTATTAAACCTGCATTGCTGTAGGAGGATGGTTCAATTTCTAGGCTTTCATTACTTGTTCATGTGAGAGGATTTACTCCAAATAGTTGTGAAACTAGAGTAAAGACAGTTTAGCTGGAGGTTAGTGAAACAATCCTCTGATCTAGTGGTATGAGAGCTATCTGTTAAGAGGGTTTGGCCAGGTTTCAGCATGGCCAAACCCAGCCATTTAGCCATTTACTCTCTAAAAGGTTATGATATAACAATATGAAAGCACCTCCAGCAATTCCTCATAAAATTACCCACTGTAAACAAATTAAACAAAACAGTGAAATTAAGAATGTTTCATTCATTTGCATTTGATCTTTTTTCATTGGCAACGTGTGGCTGTTCTGATTCTTCTTTCAGTGTTTTCTCTGTTCGGTCTGGTTTCAAATACTCAAACAAATGAATTGAATTATTATATAGAATGACTAGTATGACTGCCACCAGTAAATGCCTAAGACACAAGGGTTGTGAAAACCAACTACCACTTCTGTACATTGGTTTAAAGGTACAAACTTTTGAAACATTTTTGGGATGCCAGGATCAACGAACAGTGAATAAACTCGTTGAGGAACATCAAGCTGCAAATGGAGGCAGATGTGGCAATTGACTGCCTACATCAGACTAAGCTCAAACTTTCGGGAACACCATCAAAGAGAACACCAATAATTTATGTTGTTATGCTGCCATCCATCAGTAGACCTTAAATAGTTCATAATAGCCCCTACAACAACAGAAGATGTTAAGACTGAGGAAAAAATAGCAAGTAAGAACATTTGATTACAGATTACAGTGAATGTAGATGAACAGCCTTAGGACAAGGGAGAAGACAACACAAGGAATGGGATGCCTGATTGTAATCGATTGAAAGAATGGACCTGATAAAGAAAACAAATGCCAAATTCCAAAGGCAAACAGAAATTGGAAGAAGAGTACAAAATAATTAACATAGCTGTCAAAAAGCTAGTGAGAAGGGACAAAGGGCCTATCCAGAGAAGATGGCAAATGTGGCTGTCAGTCTTCAAATCACTTTCCTAAATGTGGCAGTTGATTCAAGGCAAACCCGTTAATCAAAAACAAGAAAGGCAATCAACTACTACACAAAAGGAATACGAGGCAAACCTTAATAGAGAACCCAATGTGAATCCAATTATCACACCAGAATATGCTTCAGAGGTTTTTGACATTAACATCAACTTACCACCTGGGTCCAAACATGCAGATGTTCAACATTGATCTAGTATTGCAAGCATCCTTTTTTCACTGTTCCATAACATCTGGGTGAAGGAAAAGAGTTGACCAAAGAGATAACACATGTACCTTAGAATAGCACACTACCTGGAGAGGCATCACCAGCAATAGTTTGACAAGATTTATGTAAAAAAAGGAAGGAAGAAGTTGTACAGGACTATTGTTTGCCCTCAGGAATGTCATTGTAGTGAGTAGCAAATGGAGCTCTTTAATGAGACCACCCCTTTGGCTGTTCTTCTAATCTAGAGAAAAGAGAAATAGTTTGTTTTTCAGGTTCTTCTGTTGTTCAGCAAAGACAAGAATAACTAATACTGCAAAAAATTCATGCTCAAAGTGAAGTGAAATTAAAAGCCACATAGCGATGGAGTTACAGTTGTTGTGTGAGGACGTTTATGCTATTTGGGAACATATAAAAAATGCAAACCAATGTGAGTTTGACAATAGCAGTGCCTAAACGCTAGCCAACAATACAGACCCTGATGTCATTTGTTAAAACTTTCAAAATTGTATTGCTTTTATCAACAAAGCCTGTTTCTTGGTGGATAACAAACTAGTGTGTCGTGATGTACCCATAGATAGACCTCTTTCTGTATTTGAGGGATGTTTACAACCTAGTTGCTCACTGGCCGACAGTAATGAAGAAAACATTTAAATGTTGCATTTCATATAACTTTTGGATTATAATTAGATTTTAAGACTCGAATGAATGTCCAGTTTTGTATGTTTGTGTAAATCATTGCATATCAACTGCATAAGACATAAGACTCCTTCAACCAGTAAAGTCTGTTTGGGTAGCTTTGGCAACAGCCTGTATCAACAAGCAACAGCACTTTAACAACTGCTGCATCCAAAACATGTATTTTGCAAACATCAAAACCAAATACTATGTAATCTTAGTGAATGTTCAAACTATAATCAACAAGTATGACAACCATCAGCATTTATTTTGTTGTTGAAGTGATAACTGTAACACTTTTAAAACACTTCAATCTAACTCTGTTCTAAACAGAAGTGACTGAAGGAGACATGTTCTTTTAGCTGAGTCAGAAGCCGTGTTGCCACCTACTGTTATGCTCTGTGATTGCATTACTCTAAGGGTATGCCCGAGTGAATTGAAAGGAAGAGACAGGTGCAAATTATGACTGCTTAACCATATTACAGTGATCGGCAGTGGTGGGAAAAGGAATAATCAGTTCCCCAACAGGCATTCTATTTTGAGAAGCATTTATCACAAATTTTTTGGAGCTTAAGTGTGTGTGTATTGGTAGGGTAGTTTGTGTGCATATGGTCTGTACTAAAGAGGGTGCAAAAAGGGGGACAAATCCTGAGACCTGGCTAGCCCTTCGATAATAATTTCACAGTGTTGTTTAACAGTGTTATGGCTCCGGGGTATAGACTGTACAGTTCCCCTTTAGTTACAGACTTGAGGCACTGATGCCCACCATGCCATCATTTAGAGAAAAGAGTATAGTCATGTGAAAAAGTTAGCACTCCCCCTGGAAAGTTGTCTATCTCTTTACATATTTGGACATAAGGATATGTAATTTTCACTTTGACACTACTGACTGATAAAGGTATCCTAATTCGACAAATCAGATCGAAAGATCATACTTAGCTAACATTTATTCATGAAAAATCAAGTAATCAACCAAAAAGTAAGGTATACCCATAGCTTCAATAGCTGGTGCTAACCCCTTTTGTTGAAATTACTTCATGTAGCAGTTTCATGTAACTGTCAGTCTTTCACATTGACTGGGAGGATTTTTTGCCCGCTCTTCTTTACAGTACTTTTCAACTGTGTCATGTTCGAGGGCTTCCTTGCTTGCTTCAAATCCCCTCAGAATTTCAGGATTGAGATCTGGGCTTTGACTCTGCAATTCCATAACCCTCCATTTATTCTTTTTGAGCCATTCTGTAATAGCTTTGCTTGTATGTTTGGAATCATTGTCCTGTTGTAAGATCCTTGTTTGGTTCATCTTCAGCTTTGTGACAGATGTGCTCGCATTCTTTTATAGAATTCTCTGGGACAATAAGGAATTCATTATTGACTCAATGACGTTAAGTTGGTTAGTCTCTGAGGCAGCAAAGCAGCCACAGGCAATAATGACACTGACTCTATACTTTATGATAGGTATGAGGTTCCTGTGTTCGAAGGCAGTGTTTCGTTTGCACCACACATGATTTCTGGCATTGCGACCACCTTGACTTCAGAGCACATTGTTCCATTAGTTAAAATGCCACTGGCCATTTTAACAGCTTATTAGCCATTCATGAATGATATTAGTACAATATCTATCAATATAGGTGACGATAACTGACTTTTTTGTCAAGTGAAAAGACGAGAGAATCATATAGCCAGAGAAGTTTTTGTCTATCCTGAAGAAATCCTAATGCATTATTCGAAAATCCACCAGAAATAGTCGCAATATAACAGTAAACAGTTTTACTTTAGGCCTCCTATAACATAGCTACTGAAGGTTGTAGCCAACAATGTTTTTGTCTATCCTGAACAAATCCTCTTTTGCCACTGGCCGTTTTAACAGCTTATTAGCCATTCGTGAAGGACATTGCTATAGTAACTATCAATATAGGTGACGATAACTGACTTTTTCGTCAAGTGAAAAGACGAGAGAATCGTGTAGCCAGAAAATTTTTGTCTATGCTGAACAAATCCTAATGCATAATTCAAAAATCCACCAGAACTGTTTTATTTTAGCCTGCCTATAACGTAGCTACTGAAGGTTGAAGCCAGAAAAGTTTTTGTCTGTCCTGAACAAATCCTAAGGCATAATTTGTTTTGATTGTGACGGGGGTCAAAAGCAGGAACTGTTGTTCCGTAGTCCACGTCTCTTACCACTATGCTATTTAACAAGGGACAGTCAGTCAGTTATTCAGTCAGTCAGTCAGTCATAGTCTTTGGCTTGGTGGAGAACAAATGATAAAAGTCTACCTCTGCTCTCAGTTTGCCTGCAAGTTTTTGTGCATGTCAGCTTCAAACTGTGCATCTGAGCGTGTTTTCAGTACCTCTGGGTTAATTTGCAGTGCGAGATGATCAAGACTGACCCAAGACAACAGTGACATGCTTGTGTTTCTCTCAAGGAACCTAGCGATTGTGAAAAACCTTAAATAAATCAGCAAAACACTATCATAAGCATGTATTAACAATTGACAACATTAGATGCCAGGGTACCCTGTTCTGGACAACTTTTTTTTCGTCCTCCAAATTTGTTGAATAGAAATTAAGTTCTATTCTAATTAAGTTTGCAAATTTGTCTTAAGTAATAATATGCAAATTACAGTACTGTACTTGAACCGTTTGACCAACAGTCAAGATTGTTTTCCTTTAATAAAGAAACTCTTCTTCTCTTATTTTGCGTGTTCAGATGTTTTTTTCGTGGTATCAAGGTGGTATTGAGTATCATGAAAATGAGCTGGTATTGTACTGAAGTTCAACATTCTGGTATTGTGACAACCCTATTCACTGCACAAGGGGTTGTGATCTATATTACCCAAAAAAGCATGCACGGATGCATACTTTGAAATTCCACCAAAAATAGTAGACCATCCGGGAACTTTTGGCATACTATTTTCAGCGTACTATGGTTTGGGACATATTAGTCTTCTTGCATACTAATATGGCATACTATATGCTATACAAGTATGCGATTTGAGGTGGTATTGACATTTTCACTTAGGGGTGTACTCAATTTTGTTGCCAGCGGTTTAGACATTAATGGCTGTGTGTTGAGTTATTTTGAGGGGACAGCAAATTTACACTGTTATACAAGCTGTACACTCACTGCTTTACATTGTAGCAAAGTGTCATTTCTTCAGTGTTGTCACATGAAAAGGTATAATCAAATATTTGCAAAAATATGAAGAGTGTACTCACTTCTGTGAGATACTGTATATGTTCTCAAGAACAAATTTAACAAAAAACTTAGGATATTGATATTGGTGAATGAGGCCGTATGTTAACCTGAGGTTCTTACACTTGTATGAGCAACTTTTAGTCAACTCTTGCACTGAATTTGTTGGGATGACCTATCCTATGTAGATTGCCAGTGATCTGGACTTTTCTCCATTTGGAGAGGATCCGATGATCCTGGAATGATGTACTTTGAGTAAAGAAGTTACTCAAATTTTTTTCTAATCATTTGCACCTGTTTTGGGGCACCTGTTTCAAATTTTAGGACATTTAAAGAAATTAGATTTCAGTTTTTTTTTTGTGTGATATTTTAAATTGGGTTATCATTATCAATTAAAGTGATTGGAATTCAATTCATGTGTCCATGTGTCCAAATACAGTATGTAAAAAAAGACAACTTTTCAGGAGATGTTTCCAAAAACGTTGGAATTCTGTGTAAAATGTAAAGAAAAACAGAATTCAGTGATGTGCAAATCATTTAAACCCTATATTCAACAGAAAATAGTACAAAGACAACGTTTCAAATGTTAACATTGAGAAATGTTATTGTTTCCTGAAAAATATATGCCCACTTTGAATTTGATGTCAGCAACACATTTCAAAAAGCCTGGGACAGGGGCAACAAAAGACTGGAAAAATTGTGTAATGCTAAAAAAAACCTGGTGGAACTTCTCACAACTAATTAGGTTAATTGGGTACAGGTCAGTAACATGATTGGGTATAAAAAGAGCATCCGAGAGAGGATGAGTCATTCAGAAGTAAAGATGGGGAGGGGTTCACCACTCTGTGAAAGACTGTGCAGGCAAATAGTGCAACAATTTAAGAATAATATTTCTCAATGTAAAATTGCAAAGAGTTTGGAGATTTCATCATCTATGGTACATAATATCATTAAAAGGTCCCGGAGAAATCTCTGTATGCAAGGGACAAGGCCGAAAACCTGTATTGGATGGCCATGATCTTCGGGCCCTCAGACGGCACTGCATTAAAAACAGACACGATTCTGTAGTGGACATCACTGCATAGGCTCAGGAATTCTTCCAAAAACCATTGTCTGTGAACACAGTACGTAGCTGCATCCACAAATGCCAGTTAAAACTCTACCATGCAAAGAAGAAACCATATAAAAACAAGTTCCAGATGCTCTGCCGCCTTTTCTGGGCCCGAGCTCATTTAAGATGGACTGGGTCAAAGTAGAAAACTGTCCTGTGGTCTGACAAATCAAAATGTGAAAATCTTTTGTGAAATCATGGGCACTGCTTCCTCCGGGCTAAAGAGGACAGGGACCATCCGACTTGTTATCAGTGCACAGTTCAAAAGCCAGCATCCATTAAGGTATGGGGGTGCATTTGTGGACATGACATGGGTGACTTGCACATCTGTGAAGGCACCATTAATGCTGAACAATATATACAGGTTTTGGAGAAACATATGCTGCCATCTAGATTACTTCGTTTTCAGGGAAGGCCTTGCTTATTTCAGCAAGACAATTCCAAAACACATTCTACACGTATCACAACAGCATGGCTCCGTAGAAAATGTGTCCGTGTTCTAAACTGGCCTGTCTGCAGTCCAGACCTTTCATCCATTGAAAACATTTGGTGCATTATGAAACGAAAAATAGGCCAAAAGAGACACCCCGAACTGTTGAGCAGCTGCAATCCTACATCAAAAAAGTATGGGAATAAATAGCATCAAATTCAAAATGTGTGTTTTTCCAAAATCAATAACATTTCTCAGTTTCAACATTTGATTTTTCTTTGTTCAATTTTCAATTAAATATAGGGAGAAATCATCATTGCATTGTGTTTTTATCTATATTTTATATATATTAAGTTTTTTGAAAACGGGGTTGCAGTTTTTCACTTGACTGTAGAACAGGGCTACCCAACCATGTTCCTTGTCTACTGTCTCGTATGTTTTCTCTCCAACCCTTGTTGTGACTAACTTGATTTATCTAATCATTAGAATTCGGGTGAGATTAAATTAGGGTTATGGTGAAATCCTACTGGACTGTAGCCCTGGAACAGGGTTTGGTAGCCCTGCTGTAGAGAATAGTCTGTAACTTGGTTGGCCTGAGCCTTTTTTAGGGCATTACTAGACACCGTCTGTTGTAGAGGCCCTGGTTGGCGGGGAGCTTGATTCAGAAGTATCTAGCAATTGAGGAGGGTGCCTTTGCCATAGAAAGCGGTGATGCAGCCAGTCAAGATCCCCTTAAAATGCCCGATGTCCCAGAAAAGAAAAATCTTTTCAGCCTGCTAAGGGGGAAGAGGCCACTGCACTGTGATGTTTTCTGATGATTGACTTTGAAAGGTGGACGTGCTGTACCTCCCCTATTTTCTGTTATTTTTAGGACCTGACAGTCTTTTTCTGCATTGCCATTCTGAAGCTGCAAGTCGACATCACTACAAAACCAATTAGATGCCTTGAAAATGCAACACATTAAAGTACACAAACATACAGTCTCACATTTCCCCATCACTTTTCTCTATCTTTGTCTCTTTTTTTCCCTCTGTTACTCCCTCACTTTCTCTCACTCCGTGTATGTCTGTCAGTCCTTTGTGAGGCAGTGTGTATATTTGTGTAAATCTTTGTGAGTGCTCTGGGGGCTTTGTTTTCATAGGCTGTATAAAATGATTTCATATAATAGAGCAGTTGACCTTCTCTTTTATTGCAGCTCAAAGCTGTCTGTTTGATTCCCTTGTTATTCTGGATCGCCCCCAACACACACAGGCCTCCTGATATTCAAATACTTTAGGATGATATTAACAAGTCACTATTTTATTGGCTTTATGCGTAGCTCATTTGCATTTGTATCAGAATCCATTTTCAGTAAGGTGGTTCTGATGATTCACAATGCACGTGTTCATGTGTGACTTGTCACTAATGACGGGTGTGACTCGCACAAACACTGCCTCTGTCTATTTAAAATATTTTTTCTGTGTAAAGGATTCAACCACACCTTGTTACACACACACACACACACACACACACACACACACACACACACACACACACACAAAACCTCCAGATGTACCAATTACTGTATAATTCATCACATTCTTGCCATGCTCATCTTTTCAATGTGTCAACAAATACTGGATGAGGACCTATACTTTCCTTTTTTCTAGAACGTCACTAGTGTTCATCGCTCATTTTGAGGAGTGAGACCCATGCTAGTCATTCACACTGCCTATGTTACAAATGGCACCCTATTCCCTTCATAGCACAATACTATGATCAGGTGAAAACTAGTACACTGTATGGAATAGGGTGCCATTTGGAATGCACACATTGGCTGCATTTCACAGCATGTATGTTACTTTCTTCAGGCACGTGAATTAATTCCAGTGGCAGGGGAAATAATGGGCCCATGCTGAATGAATAGCCTGCAGTTGCTCAACTTATGAAAGAGTGACATGACAGCAACGAGGACAGAAAAAGATAACAAAACCATTGGTCTCCGCACTGTAACAAAAACACAGCATTTTTATTGCTTTTAAATGGACCATTTGATTGTATTAACTTATTCAGTAACACTTTATATTAAGTTGCCAGAATTACAATTTAACTTACACAGTAATAACTGTGTAATCAACTAACTACTTATGTATAGATATTACTAGGAACTGTAACTAACACAGTAAATTGAAATAACATTGTTTGTATATACATGTTAATACTGTATGGTTGTTGTAGAATCAGTTATTTCACAAACATAACAAGGAATATTTAATTACAAATTCACTTACTAAATGTTTTTCCGAAGGTGGAACTACTGATGTTTTTGCATGTTATCTTGTTCCATTATGTAATTGTTGTTTTAATTACTCATTTAAATGTCACGTGTCAATTACGCTATCAGTACCCAAATATGACCTTGTTACTACAAGGTGCCACTACTACTGAATTCACATGTAATATCAGGGATAATAAATAAGCATGTAACAATCACTGATTATCATCTGATCATCATGTGACTAATAAACAGTCATTTTAATAAACAGTCAATTTAACTGTAATTATGAACCAGGTGGTTCAAATCCTGAATACTGATTGGCCGATAGCAGTAGTGTATGAGATCGTATGCCACGGGTATGACATCAGATCACTTATTACTGCTCTGATTGTTTTGGAAACTGGTTTATAAAAGCATTAAGGCATCTCAGCGGTTTAATGTTATAAGTGCTGTGTCAAGGCAATTACAATGTTGTTTTGTAATTGCCCTAACCCAAAATAAATTAATTTTGGGTAAATTCATGATAGTTTATGTCTACATAGTTAATAAATGTGTCTAGACACCCAACCTTAGAAATATTGTAATTATTTGTAATCATTTCATTTCATATTTAAATCAATTCAGCTTTTTATGTACTTTTACACATTTATGAAACTTTTAAGTCTTTTACACATTTTCATGAATCAAGTAATGTGAAAGCATGTTCAAATGACAAGATGTTAATAACTGTTGGTATATACATTTTTGGTATAAATTGTTGGTATATAAATTGCCTTATTAAAAATAATACATCCATTGTAAGAAAATTGCAATTCACTGGAGAGTCATTTTACACGGTTTTCTCTTTTTCTCAGATCTTACATGAAAGAGTTGCATTGTAGACAAACGCTGTGGTCAATAAGCTCAAAGAACAATTATCCCAAAGCACAGTATACAGTACATTTACGTTATGGATTTGCGAGGGTTAAAATAGAGTGAAGTGACATTTGTAGGCACAATGCAACAAGCTCTTCAGAAAATACACAGGAGAAATAAGGAAACATTTTCCATTCAACTTTTTGAAACAATAACAATGCATTTTAATCAATAACAAAGCTTACTCCCCACGTGTTTCTGTAGAAAGCTGAAGGATGGGACTAGGAAATGTAACCATGTTGTTACCTTTCTCACACATTAACTCTGGTGCCTTCAAACCATGTTGGTTACGGTATATATGTAAGGGTACATAACGATCTCTAAAGATTGTTTGGAAGCACCAATAAATGGCCACAACCGACCACCTACTTTATTTAGTAGAAATAAAATGCATCGTGCTGCCCTACTGTAAAAATAAAATTACAAATAAATCTAAAATTATATCCATAAAAATAATACTGAACATTGTAGACTAAACTAAACTCAGGAGGCATGTAGAAGTAACATTTTTCAAAAATCAATTGAAAAAAAAATGATATCCCTTTTTAATTAATGAATTTGACAAGGATTTGTATTCAACATATTCACATATGTTCCATTTCATTATCAAGGTATTTTTTTTTGTTTTAAAATATTTTAACTAGTTGTAAAATGTACTTTCACAGGTTGATAACTTAAAGTGGTCTACCTAGGATTCTCACTGGCTAATATACAGTTAGGTCAGGAAATATTTGGACACTGACAGAAATTTCATAATTTTGGCTCTGTATGCCACCACAATGGATTGGGAAAGAAACAACCGAGATGCAGTTGAAATGCAAACTTTTAGCTTTAATTCAAGGGGTTCAACAAAAATATTGCATGAAATGTTTAGGAATTGCAACCATTTTCATACACAGTCCCCTTATTTCAGGGGCTGAAATGTAATTGGACAAATTAACACAATCATAAATAAAATGTTCATTTTTAATACTTTGTCGAGAATCCTTTGCAGGCAATGACTGATTGAAGTCTGGAATGCATGGACATCACCAAACGCTGGTTTTCCTACTTTGTGACACTTTGCCAGGCCTTTACTGAAGCTGTCTTCAGTTGTTGTTTGTTCGTGGGTCTTTCTGCCTCAAGTTTTGTCTTCAACAAGTGAAATGCATGCCCGATCAGGTTGAGATCAGGTGATTGACTCGGGCATTGCAGAATATTCTGCTTCTTTGCCTTAAAAAACTCCTGGGTTGCTTTCACAGTATGTTTTGGGTCATTGTCCATCTGTAAAGTTAAGTGCCGTCCAATCAACTTTGCTGAATTTGGCTGAATCTGAGCAAACTATATATCCCTATAGACTTCAGAATTCATCCGGCCGCTTCTGTCTTCTGTCACATCATCAATAAACACTAGTGACCCAGTGCCATTCGAAGCCATGCATGCTCATGCCATCACATTGCCTCCACCGTGTTTTACAGATGATGTGGTATGCTTCGGATCATGAGCCATTCCAAGCGTTCTCCATAGTTTTTTCTTTCCGTCATTCTAGTACAGGTTGATCTTAGTTTAATCTGTCCAAAGAATGCTGTTCCAGAACTGGACTTGCTTTTTAGATGTTATTTGCGAAGTCAAATCTGGCCTTTCTATTCTTGTGGCTTATGAATGGTTTGCACCTTGGGGTTGAACCCTGTGTATTTGCTCTCGTGAAGTCCTCTTTATGGTAGACTTGGATAATGACATGCCAACTTCCTGGAGAGTGTTCTTCACTTGGCTGGATGTTGTGAAAGGGATTTTCTTTAACATGGAAAGGATCCTACGGTCATCCACCACTGTTGTCTTCCGTGGATGTCCAGGCCTTTTTGTGTTGCAGAGCTCACCAGTGCATTTATTTTTTCTCACCAAACTGTTGATTTGGCCACTCCTAATGTTCCTGCTATCTCTCTGATGTTTTTTTTGTTTGTTTTTGCAGCCTAAGGATGGCCTGTTTCACTTGCATTGAGAGCTCCTTTGATATCATGTTGTGGGTTCACAGCAACAGCTTCCATGCGAATGCCACACCTGGAATCAACTCCAGACCTTTTACCTGCTTAACTGATGACAAAATAACAAAGGAATATCCCACACCTGCCCATGAAACAGCTTTTGATATCAATTGTCCAAGTACTTTTGGTCCCTTGAAAAAGAGGGGGCTAAATATTAAAGAGCTGTAAACCCTTAAAAGCCTTAAATCCTTCCTCCAATTTAGATGTGAATACCCTCATATTAAAGCTGAGAGACTGCACTTTAAGCCCATATTCATTATTTAAATCTAACTTGAATATATTTTGATATACAGCCAAGATACTAAAACTTGTGTCAGTGTCCAATTATTTCCAGACCTAACTGTAGCTTGTTAGCAAATCAAAATTGCTTAATTTTGTAAGTACATTTACACATACTCAGTATTGTACTTGCTACTGGTGGTAGACAACAATATAGGGACAGTATACATGAAATCCGCAAATATACATGGATTTACAATTGATATACATATTAACAGTATCTGTAGTATACTGTTTTTAGACACAGGGAGGCAAAGAGTTTGAGGACTGCAGCTATTTAGTTTACTTTATAGGTACTGTCTCTTGCTGCATGGTTATATTGGACTCAATGAGACAGATGACTTGTGGCTGAGAGCCACAGCAAGAGGAAAGAAACATTTCAGGTAGTAGAATTTATTTTGATCAAGAGTGACCAGTATTTCTCACCTGCCCTGCCCTGCACCCCTGGAACATTGGGAGGCCAGGGTGGGAGGGATTGGCAATGATACTGACCTTCCTTGCCCTGCAGTCATGACCTCAATTGAGGTCAGGCTTCAGCATATAATCATTTCTGGAAACAGTGCAATATACAATGCAGACGCAGACCCAAACCATACAATGATGGAGACAGTATGATTAATTGATCTAAAGTCGGATCAGGATTAACTGGGAGATGTTTCGTTTTTTAAGTATTCCATGCAATGGTGTTCTTTTTGCCGGACCGCGTATGCAGAGCAGGCCAAGAAGAGCGAATGTCTCTTACTGAGTGAATGAGTGACTGACTGACTACTCCTTGTTAAATAGCGTAGTGGTTAGAGGCGCAGACTGCCATGTGGGTGACTGGATTTCAATCCACGCCACGGGCTGAACAAAGTACACATTAGGATTTGTTCAGGATAGACAAAAACTTTGCTGGCTACAAGCTTCAGTAGCTATGTTATAGTAAGCCGAAAATAAAACTGTTTACAGTTATTTTGTGACTATTTCTGGGGGATTTTTGAAGTACGTACACATGCTTTTTGTACGCATGCTTTTTGGGGTAATAAAGACCACAACCCCTTGCGCAGTAAAAGTTGAGCGGTTTCCACCATTCTCTCGTCTTTTCACTTGACGAAAAAGTCATTTATCGTCACTTTTTTAGGTAGTTATTGTATCAATGTCATTCACGAATGAAATAAAAACGAATGTTGTTGTGCCATGAAATGAAATAGCTTTGGCAGTGTAAAGTTCATTCGCAAAGTACGGACTTGTAGTACGTAGTATGTAGTACAGTATGCGATTTGAGATTCAGCCAATGCTTTCCATTTCCTCATAGTACACATAGCATCACACATAACATAGTGGTTAGCTTTTCAACAAATATTGTATGGACGACCATCTACAGTAATATTTGTACAAGAGTACACTTTAGTTCCATTAATGAACGTTCTGTTGCCCTTGTTATTTCAGCAAAAATGTAATAGCTGGGGTAAAAGTTACATTTGGAGGCGAGACAAAGCTGAACTGAGTACCAGCAGGCTGTGTGCTTTTGTGGGAACATCCCCAACCGCCAATATTTTGACCCCGGTTCAATTCCCCTCTCAGATGTTCCAATATTTGTCTCAGAAATATTTATCCACTCTGTACTTTTCAGCCGTCGCACAACAATATATCCCCTCTGTTATAACATGAATCTCATATACTTAAAAGAATAATTGTATTACGTGACCCTTTTATATTGTTATTGTTTTCTAAAGAAATGAGCCAGCCATGGTGTGATAGGAGTCATTGTTTCAATTATACAGTAGGTACTGTATAGCTATTAGCTATCCATCTACAGTAATCTTTGTACAAGAGTACACTTTGGTTCTGTTAATAAACGTTCTGTTGTCCACGTTATTTCAACAAAAATGTAATGGCTGAGGTAAAAATTGCATTCCTGCTGTTTAAATAGCGTAATGATTAAAGACACAGACTACCACATAGAAAACTGCAGATCAAAACCAGCCAGGGACAACAACATTCATCCCTTCTAATCACAGACTGGCTGAACTAATCTTGCCTGGTTCCTTTTCTGGTTTAATAATCCCAGAAAATTTGTCCTCAAACTTGAGGTTCTGGGAGATGACAGTCCCTATGACTATTAATGATTTATCCAAACTAACAGCTCTGGGGGAGAGGTGTTTCCTAAAGACATCCACCGCCTCCAAGGCTTTGTGACTTACTAGGTAGCTGACTTGCAAAATATTTAGCCCTTTTTTTGGTCAGAAAATATTTCAAAATCATTACAAATTCCATGAAACATTCAGTTAATGAGAGTTTGTCTGGAAATGATGTGACATTTCTACTGGCGTACCAGAGACTCCCGCAGCCCTTACAGAATGGGGAGGTCCATGAGACCAGATCGAAGTGTTTTGTTGGCTGCAATTAATGCAGGTGGGATGGTGTTAATGAGACAGACGCAGCGTGAGGCGATGGGCAATCCGTTTTTTTCCTACCATGGACAGTGGTTGGTAGCCTATATTTTGCCGATTCAGTTTTTTTTACGTTGCAGTGTGAGGGGGGCCTATCGAAACTGTGTTACACCAGTGAATCTTTTGTCTCTTACAACCTTTCCAAACCCTCTCCTCAGCTGCCAACTAAATATAAAGTGGTATCAGATATTATGCCTTTAAAATAAGTCATGAATTCTGGACAATAAAAAGGTCAGCTTTGATAATATTTTATGTATCTTTTTATGAAAAAGTTCCCGTATGGCTTAAGGTATTCTATGAATACAGCAAAATCAAAGGTAGGGCACTGTATAGGAAATAGTGTGGCATTTTGCGGTGTGGCCAACTTCCAGCAGCTTGTGTGTGTTTGTCTCTCTCCCTCTAACTCTCTCTCCCTCTCCTTGGCAGTGGAACTGTCACCAATTACATTTGTGTGGGAGGATTAATGCAACTTTTAATTACAACGAAGGAAAAGAAATGTTTCCAAATGCACAACACACAGTGATTATTTCTAAGCATTTTAAAGCACTGGCATGTCCTGCCGCTCAGGCTTTGGCAGATACGTCCACCATGCACCTACCATATTCAACCAGAGACACATTAAAGTCTTCCAAAACCATAAAGGAATAGAAATTAACCCTTTGGGCTTAATTAACATATTCCAAATTAACATAATTTCTTCCACTTCGGTGTCACTTCACTTTCTTGCTGGCTCCTT
Organism: Esox masquinongy; assembly: GCA_016801175.1. Lineage (NCBI taxonomy): Eukaryota > Metazoa > Chordata > Actinopteri > Esociformes > Esocidae > Esox > Esox masquinongy. The sequence goes on from JACXGI010000559.1 coordinate 121,889, forward strand.
TTAAATGGAACATCAAAGCTGGTTTAGCTGCAAGTCATTCCCAGACTCCTAATTTAGCATGAAGGATGCCGACCCCACGGACCACCGACGCCGAAACATGTTGAAGGGGGGCTAATGGGGAAGAGAAAGTAGCACCACAGAACACAGAGGATGAGCACCCAATGACATCATATTCCCTACATAGTGCACTGTGTTTAACCAGGGCTAACAAGGCTCTAGTTAACGTATTGCACTGTGGAATAGGAAGGAATTTGGGATGCCCGCCAGAACACTCCAGAGTTTTGTCCAATCATGTTTTTCAATCAGAAAGAAAAGGAACAAGGTTAAATATGGTTTAATATGAATACACGCAGAAAGTAATTCTCCAATGGCGATCATGCTGGTAGACGAAGTAATGGCAGCATTAGCTACCTAAGCCAAAGCGTAAAAAGACAGGCATCAAATCAAAGGCTCTTAAAAACATTATATTCTTGTCACTTTTGTCAAGTAGTTTTACTAATGACCGCTTCAGTCCCATATGCAAAATTAATACATTGGAATATATTTGTGTGTATGTGCGTGTTTTTACATCTATTTAAATTTAAGATATATATATATACAGCTCTGGAACAAATTAAGAGACCACTTTTTCTTTCCTTTCCAAAAAAGTCGAAAAGGAAAGTTTTGACTGAGGAACAGAAGGGTTAAAATTAAGAGACCACTGCAAATTGAACGCTTCTGTTCCTTACTCAAAACGTTCCTTTTCAACTTTTTTGGAAAGTGGTCTCTTAATTTTGTCCCCCTTTTGCCACCAAAACAGCCCTGACCTGTCGAGGCATGTACTCCACTAGACCTCTGAAGGTGTGCTGTGGTATCTGGTACCAAGACGTAAGCAGCAGATCCTTTAAGTCCTGTAAGTTGCGAGGTGGGGCCTCCATGGATCGGACCTGTTGGTCCAGCACATCCCACAGATGCTCGATTGGATTGAGATCTGGAGAATTTGGAGGCCAAGTCAACACCTTGAACTCGTTGTGTTCCTCAAACCATTCCTGAACTATTTTTGCTTTGTGGCAGGGCACATTATCCTGCTGAAAGTGGCCAATGCCATCAGGGAATACCGTTGCCATGAAAGGGTCCACATGGTCTGCAGCAATGCTCAGGTAGGTGGTACGTGTCAAAGTAACATCCACATGAATGGCAGGACCCAAGGTTTCCCAGCAGAACATTGCCCAAAGCATCACAAACTGGTTTGCCTTCTTCCCATAGTGCATCCTGGTGCCATGTGTCCTCCAGGTAATCGACGCACACGCACCCAGCCATCTACATGATGTAAAAGAAAACGTGATTCATCAGACCAAGCCACCTTCTTCCATTGCGCCGTGATTCAGTTCTGATGCACACGTGCTCATTGTGGGCACTTTTGTCAATGGTCACAGGGGTCAACATGGGTACCCTGACTGGTCTGTGGCTACGCAGCCCCATATGCAACAAACTGCGATTCATTGTGTGTTCTGACACCTTTCTATCAGTACCAGCATTAACTTTTTCAGCAATTTGAGCTACAGTAGCTCGTCTGTTGGATCGGACCACACGGGCCAGCCTTCGCTCCCCATGTGCATCAGTGAGCCTTGGCCCCCCATGACCCTGTTGCTGGTTCACTGCTTTTCCTTCCTAGGACCACTTTTGATAGGTACTGACCACTGCAGACCGGGAACACCCCACAAGGGTTGCAGTTTTGGAGATACTCTGACCCAGTCGTATAGCCATCACAATTTGGCCCTTGTCAAATTCGCTCAGATCCTTACGCTTGCCCATTTTTCTTGCTTCTAACACGTCAACTTTGAGGACAGAATGTTCACTTGCTTCCTAATATATCCCACCCACTGACAGATGCCATGATAACGAGATTATCAGTATTAGTCATTTCACCTGTCAAACATTTTAGAGATGCTAGGCTGAAGTTGATAGATCTGGGGGCCAGTATATGCATGGGTGGAGTTTGATATTTGGTGCATTGGAAACAAATTAGTAATGTGATACCTTCACTGTTCCCATTCCCATTCACAAGGCAGCGAAAGTGTGTTCGAGTTAATTTAGCAAAGACATTCTGAGCATCCCACATCCCCATGTGAAATAATGTACAGTATTACCTATCAATAAGGCACGAGGGGGCGTGGGGCAATATAAGGCACGAGGGGGCATTTCCAATATACCATGGCTAATGGCTGTTCTTAGACCAGTAGAAGTTTATGTTTTGTCATACCTGTGGTATACCATGGCTTTGAACCAATCAACATTCAGAGTTATAGACAGATCAGATTGGAACCAAACGAAACCACTACCCCATAGCTTTCCGTGATTTGAAATTCAGTCAATTGAAATTGCATAGTAACAAATCATGCTTCAACTTATATGAAGTTAAAGCACATTGCAACAGAAAACTTAAAGTAATAATTTCCTGCTTCTTGTTTTCATACTGTTAGCTTCTTACTGTTAGCTTCTAAAAATACTTTTATCTTTTTGTTTTTTATATACTTGCTCTGCTATTAAGAAATGTACTCTAGGTACAGTTTGGTCAACTAGTCTGTTCTGTTTACACTGCAATGCTCAGAGCGTATCTCAGGCTTAAAGGAGGTGGCTTTTGAAAAAAGGCTCTGAGGTTGCGGTCAAGATGTGAGCTTTTCGGAAATTTACACTTCAGTTAATGCTCTCGATAATCAATACTTGTTGTGGATCACTTGAAGATCTCTCAAGCGTAGTAAGCAGGAACCTCTGTATGTTGTAGCTTATCTAGGCTCTTTGTTGTGGTTGCAACCTGTCTGTCTGGATCCCAAAATACACCCTATTTCCTAGAGCACAGTACTGTAAATCAGAGAACTAAGGGCCTGGTAGTGCAGTAAATAGAAAATGTAGTTTTGGGACTCTATCTGTTTATTGAGGACACCATGACCCCTTGACACCCAGAATGTAATAAGTAATACGTTATTGATTGTTTTACTACATGGTCCTATTAGCTGAATGGATGTAAGAGTCCATTGCTAAATAGATTCCACACAATCCTATTCCTCAATCAAGTCATGTGTGTCGTACCCTGCTACCGTGGGGCATCTCACATTAATGTGGAATGAGAACCTTGTACACTCCTCAGGTCCATCTGCAGTTTGACTTGTTTAAAAATTTCACTATTTTACAACTTGATGTTAAATGCTTCCCCAACCTGAAATTGATATACAGGCCAAGAGAAACTGTAACCCATGGTTTAGTATTGCCGTTTAAAGAAAACTGAACTATGGATGACAGTTTACCATGACACACAGACTGTATCCACATCTAACGTCAAGTTGTATACTTGCGAAATTCTCTTTTTTTTGAAACAGCAAAAGCATTTGAGTACATTTTCAAATATTGTCTTCTACAAATAAAGGACATGTTTGGTTTTAAGTTACAAAGATAGCAGACAAACTTTCAGTCTCAGCCGCAGTCCCTACTGCTTTGAGATCTACTCAAATGAGTGTACAGACAATTGCAGTCAGACAACTCAGTGTGTCTAAAGCCAGTTTATACACCCCAGGACAGTAATATTGTATCTCACTACCTCAGTTTATTTATGTAGTTCATTATTCATGATACTCCTCAGTCCTGGACCTAATTCCCCACCTTTTTATGTCAGAAATTACATGCAATTCATATATAGAGTACACTTCTTTTGGCCTGTGTTATATAGGGAATATACATGTGATTTTGGTTCAGCCCCTCTCTATCTCCTCAACTCCCAGTGGTTTAGAGATGTGGTTGGATGTGGCAGCTGAATAACATTTCAGGCTCTATGGCAGCCACACTGTGGCCTTGACACATTGATAGGCTGGCAGGCAGAGCAAGCCAAGGCTTGTCAAGGCCCATATCAAAGTGTGCAAGATGTTGGGCTGGTTCAACATTGCCATGTCAAGGTCACACTCAGTGAATGAATGCTGAGTGATGGAGGCTTTGGAGCTGCTATGCACGTCATCTGCCCTGACCCTTCTGTTTAGCCTGCCCCCAATCGATGAAACCAGACATTATTAGTCCAATATTGACACTCATTCCATATTCAGTATAATGTAACACTTTTCTATCTATGAGCCCTGGTACTGTAGCGACGATGTTTAGCCGTGTAACAGACTTATATAAAATAACTGTTATAACAATAACATTTAAAATCCTTTTTTCCAATGATCAGCTGTCTGAAAAAGTGACAGAGGTCAGAATGTTCACACATTATTTCTTGTACGTAGCACTACGTTAATCACTACTGTTTATCCAGCTAGCTAGTTGTCCCAATCACTCCCAACCTCCTCCTAATTGAAATGGACCCAAACAGAACGTACAGTATGTTAGAGTCTCAACTATGGGGTCATTTGGTGACGCTTTACTGTAGCTTTTCTTAATATGTGTATATATATTTCTTAATTAATATGTGTATATATATATATATATATATATATATATATATATATATATATATATATATATATATATATTAATTTAAGAAAATTATTATGCTGGGCTGGTTCAACAGCTAATGGAACCTACAGTGACATACTGTAGGTTCTGTTATCTTTTCTTATATTAATATTTATAAGAAATTAATAAATTAACAATTCCTTCATAACAGCTTTCTGTCACAATACATTTGTCATAAGCTGTTATAAATACTTTAAAATAGTTATGAGTAACTGCATATGATGCGATGAAGCTCGTTATAATGGGTGTTATGGACTGCATTTCATCCTGTTTTCAAGTGTTCTGATGTCAACAGTCTATAAAAAACTGACCCTTCATTCTGGATTGCATCTTATGTTGAAAGGTAGAGAGGTCTACAATGAAGAACGGTCAGGTCAATTTATAAGCTGGTTTATTAACTAAGACAAATGCAGACATACCAGGCGCCACAGCAAGCAGATTTTATTTTATTTTCCTTTATTTATGTAAAGAAATCTACTTGGATCAAGGTCTGTTTAACAGCTTAGACCTGTATTACAAAAATAAAAACACATACAAAATAGAAATAAAACATAAATTAAGAATAGCAATCACAACTGACAATAAAAAGATAATTAATAAGAAATTTAAAATGTCTTAAAAGCAATAAAACATTAAACTTAACATCATTCAGAAATGGAATTTCAAGAGTGTTGGGCAAATATTCAAAAGCAGTTTTACCCAGTTCTGAATAGGCTTGCGATATCTCCGGCACTTTGTAATGTCAGTAACTCCCAACCAACTGAAGCATATAACATATAACAGAATGTGTGGTAAGAGCGAAAATTAGCGCCAGAGATAAAATGCCAGGCTGAAAGATAAACTGCTGAATGATAAAGTACAGAAGCTGAGGCATGCATATACAGTATATCACCGTAATCTAGTAGCAATATAAAAGTTGCTAGCACTACATTTTCTATGCTGATGTGACTGACATGATTTATTCCAATAAAAGAAACCAATTTTAACCTTTTCACGCGTGAGTTTCAAATATGCCTTAACGGCTCCCCAGCGTGAGTTTTTTTGCGCGTGATTTCTGGACTCACTCAGAGTTCCAGAATTTGATTATGACGTCACAATACATTTAATCCGCAGCTTCCCAAAAACACCACGCTGCTTACTAGTTATGCATCTAATTTTTTATTTCAATTATATTAGCAAACCTCTTAACTGTTAAAAATGTATATTGAATAATTATTGACCAATCTTAAAAATGCTGTCCTTTGTCTACAGATCGCAGCGCAAAACATACTGACACGCTTCACTTGTTGTATCAATAAAACATACACTAACTATCAGGCAATAGGTGGTGTGTAAATCATTTATTTACGTAATTATTCAGAAGCTCTCAAAAGTTTGACAAATTATGAATTCCGATTCTTGCATTTAGTAATGGACAAATGCGATCAGTGAAAAAATAAATTTTTGAAGATTACGTTGAGCTTTTTTCTCAACAAAAGTAGTGCTGTAATACTGTTTTAGTTTGCGCCATCGGTGCGCTACTAGATCTGCTGATTGAGCTATTGTGTGTGTACCCTACCAACATAAAAACAAACTGACTGGATTAACCCCACGTTAGCTATGTGCATTGAGTGCCGTTCAGACGGTTGACACGAACAGTCACCTTGCTTCTCTCAGTGACTCGAATTCAAAGAGCTGCAAAAGCAGGTTGATGTGTAACTGTAGCTAGCTATAGCAAACGTCAGCTAACCGCTAGCTAACAAAGTGTGACCTGTAATTCAGTGCAGTGAAAATGAAGATTGGTGACGGTTCTAAATTTTTTTTCTGTGTCTTTTTTGAATCACTTATCACCCTGAATGTTCCAGTAAACACTGTTTCTGTTAAGAAAAGGTACATTGATGAGAGTACCAAAGCTCAGTTTATGGAAGCCATAGCTATCTCTCCAACAATAAGTGCTGAGTCAGTTAATGTACTCCTGGATAATTTTAATGCCAAAATATTGAATGTCATGGATCGTGTTGCACCGGTAAAGGTAAAGAAAACTATGAGCAAACAGAAAACACCATGGAGAACCACCATGATGGTAAGCGCCCTGAAAAGAGAATGTAGGAAAGCGGAACGTAAGTGGAGGAAAACTAAACTTCAAATTCACTATTATATCTATAAACAAAGCCTTGGTAGCTTCAACAATGAGTTACGCAGGGCCAGACAGCAACATTTATCGGGAATGACCAACAAGAATATCAACAATACCCGCACTCTTTTTGCCATGGTCGACAAGCTTACAAACCCCCTAAAGGAGATAGCAACAGAACTCATGTCCACTGTGAAATGTAATGAATTTGCATGTTTCTTTAATAAAAAAATTCTAAGTATTAGACGGGCCATCAGAACTACACAGTCTAACAAGGACTCTGTACCGTCACCACGACCACCAAGACATAACTTGGTTATTATGTCGC